>QAPG01000388.1:0-23763 GCA_004366825.1 Colletotrichum spinosum
AATATTATAATAATATAATTATAGGGGTTTTAAAAGCTATCTAGCTATACTAGAAGTATCTATATTTATATAAGTATTATTTATATATTAATTATATTTAATTAATATATTAAGATTATTTACTAATAAGAGTAAGCTAAGTCTTACTATACTTATATAGAAATTATAAGTTAGTTTATATTAATAGTAGAGAACTTTTATATTAGTAGTATAAAGTCTTATCTTAAGAGTAAGTAAAGCTTAGTTGGGATATTAAGGTTATAGATATTAAGGTTGTAATAAATATTTAAATAGAATACTTATAGTTAGTAGTAATTAAATATCTCGAGATGTTTAAATTATATATAGTTATAGAGGTATAAAAGTATAAGGGTATGAGGTTATTATAGAAAGAGTTATTAGTTATTTATTATTAAAAAGGTTAATATAAAGTAGGTATGCTAGCTATAGCTACGAGGGGTTTAGCTTTAGATTAACTAGGGGCTAGTTATAGTAGTTAGTAGGGGGTAGGAAGGCTAAAGTTATACTTCAGGGGGCAATATATCTACTAATAGTTATAGTAGAGAGTAAGCTATCGGCCCCTCCTACTAATAATATTTTATATCTATAATAACTTTAAGAATATATTTTTAAACTACTTTATAATATACAAAAAGAATATTATTTATATAGAAGAAGATTTAAATATTTCAATTCTTTTTTTTAAATATGTAAAGCTTTTCTAAATATAATAAGAACTTTAATAATTTTATTATGATATAGAACACTTTATATTAAGAAGAATTAGACTTAAGAATTTATAAAAGGCTTATTTAAACTTCGTATATTTCTCTATAATAGTGAATCTGTTTAATAATTTAATTACTATTAGAAGCCTATTAGAATGTCTTATAATATTTAGAAATATATCAAAGATTTCAAACTATAAGACTTTAAAGTTGAATTATATTATAATTATCATACCTATTTAAAATATTTGAATAGTCAGTATTACTATACATATATTTTACAATAAACTAACTAATCATATATCCCTAAGTATATAAATTCTTATTTTAAATTACTCTAAATAACTATTTATATCCACTTTAGAAATACAAATCTCTTGAAGAAGAATAAGGTTAACCTTAATATTCTAATAATATATATCTTACCTAATATCTTTTTCTTTTAACCTTATAATTTCAAGTCTTACTATTTTAATAAAGGAGGTTCATAATAATTCAAGTAAATTAGTAGTATCTTTCCAAATTTTTAGTAGTATAATTAATTAATTCATATATATTTAAACTATAGTAAAAAGACTTGTCTTTTTTAACATTATATTTTAAATAATTTAGAATACCATTAAATGGTTAAGAGGCGTTTTATAAAACTTTTATTACTAATTAGATAAATAGGTATTAATAAAACTATTTTATTTATATTCTATTAGATATAAAATACTACTATTATATTCTTTTAAGAATATTATATAGTTATTAACATTAATTCCTCATTGAAGCTGTTATTACTATCTTTTCTTATATTATTAGCCTATTTCTTAAATAGGTAAACCTACTATTCTAATTAGTTAAAATGTAAAATTATATTTTAGTCTTTCTTCAGCTATTGAAATAGGAATCTTAAAATGTTAACCTCTATATTTATTTAGAATAAGTATTCCTTCTTAACCAATTAGATCTCTTAATTTAAATATATTATTTAAGTTTCTAATTATTAATATATTTTTAAAATTCCCATTATTATTAGGAATTCATTCTTCTAATTAAAACGAATTAGAAATTTCATTTAATCTTAATAATGTCAATATTCATTAAGATATAATTAAACCTTTCTTATTAATCTACACGATTGATTTTATATTTAATTTGATATTTTAAGCTACTTTCAATATTAATAGGATAATTATTGGAAAAAGGGTCTTTTCAATAAATGTTCCTACTATTCTAAAATATCTAAATATCTTAAAGATAGAATCTTCTTCTTTCTTAATAATTAATTTAACTAGTAATATTATAAGTTTCTTTATAAATACTTTAATTAAATTCTATTCTAAGTAGAGTTTCATCTTATTGAATTAGATATTTTAAATAATAATACTTTTTTAAGAAAATAGGAATCTAAATCTTATAAAGATTATAAATATTTAAAATATAATATGTTACATATCTAATATATCTTCTAGGCTTAACTTTCAATAGCTTGTTTATGATACTGTATTCATATTATTTCTTAAGTAGGTATATGTAATATTTATAAGTATAAATCCATTCCTAATAAGATTATCAGTTTAAATAAGAGTTTAAAACATATTCTAATATTTATTAATAAAAGTACTATTCAAATTAGACTTCTTGAATTTTATGTAATGACCTCTAATTATTTTAAATATTAAAAGATATATTATATAATATAACTACTTCTTAAATTAAGTTTATTGATAATTTAAATAGTAGTCTTATAATGTCTTATATTTTCATTCTTTAAATAATTAGTTCTTTTCTAATAATATTTATCTATTCTGGTTAATCTTTCAATATAAGAAGGAGATAGCTTAAGATTAATTTCTTATTCTATTCTTTATATTTAATAATTAGTCTTTCCATTACTTATTATCATATTTCGTTTTGATATTTTATGAAATCCTATATACTGCAAACCCTCAGTATTAGTTTACCTCATTTTAAATATCTTTGATATTTAAATAATTGAATTATAGATTTTATTAAATAATATAAATATAAAGAGAAGGTTTAAAAATTTATTTTTGATAATAAGTCCTTTGGAATTACTTATAGAAGCTTTAAGAAAGTTAGATAGATCTCAAGTAATATAGTAAAATACGTAAACTGAGTATAAATCTAGAATTTATCTAAAAATAACTTATTCGAAATAGGTTTTTAGATAATAAGAATAATCTAATTACTTTAGGTTTATAATTCCTATATTCTAGGTATTCAAAATTAAATATTTAAAAGTATTCTAATTAAACTATCTTATTTAAAGATACTATATATAAGTATTATTAGATTCTATTTCTAGAAGAGTTATTTCTAAGTAAAATAAGAGAATGATATACCTAGAGATTCTATAATAATACTTAAAACATTGAGATAGATTATAAGATAGTTTAAAGTTAATTTACATCTAAGAAATATGAAACTATACTTTCTAAATAATTAGTTTATAATGATGGATTGAGTAATTAGATTGAATCTAAAAGTATAATTAAAGTTTCAATATTAAATTGTAGTCTTATTAAGAAGTAGAACCTTTAACACAATATTAATATGAAGATTCTTAATATAAACTATATAGTTTAATATTAAGTCTAATATATTCTTCCTATTTAGATTATTAAAAAATTCCCAATTACTTATTTAATTTATCGAATCATAGAGAAGTAAGTTAAATTATATTAAACAATATCTATTTCTTCATTTAATTCGAAAGATCTCTTCCAAAGAAGTTTAATAAATTAGTAATATAAACTACTTTATAATTATTAAGTATTATACTTAGTAGAAGTAAGTAAGGTTTTTAAATAGTTAAGAAGATTTCAAGAAAGATTCCAATTAACTTCTTAAGTAATACGGGGTTAATATTTATATATAGTAGATTAAAAGAGTAATAGTTATTATTATTTGATTTACTATTTAAAGGAGTTATCTTAGCCTTTTAAATGTCTAAAAGTACTTCGTTAGTTTTATTAATATATCTCTTAGAATTTAGGTTTTTCGTTTATTAATCTTTAATAGAAAATATAAATCTCTAGATTATTTACTTTATTTATAATAGTATTTTAAATAGTAGTTATTATTTAAATCTATAGAAATATTGAATATAAGCTTATAATAATATATTTAATATTTCTATAAATTTCTAAAGGCTATAAATAGCTTTTGAAATCGTGTAGGTATTTTAATTTTAATTAAATACTTTATCAAACTTTGTTATAAGAATAATTAATATCAATAGCATTGTACTATAGTGTTTTATTAAAAGTTTATTAGTATAAGATAAAGTAGAGAAGACTTCTCTATATTTAATTAGACTACTGATTTCTAAATTTAAAATTTCACTCTGAATAATATTCTAATATTATATTATAGTCTAATTAGGCAAAATATGTTAACTGAGCATCCAAAGTTATTCTTTAATAATAAGGACTTTTTAAATTTTAGGAATCTAGTATATAACTATTTGAAAATAGATAGTATATCACTTATTATATTTCGTCAAATTAGAAGTATTTAAATTAACGTTCTCTAGGACTTTCTTACATTTTACTCTAACTCATTATTATATGATTAAAGTATTCTAAATATATTACTACTTTAGAGTTTTTAGAAGAATGTAAAGAGAGTTATGATTATTATTAAGTAATTCTATTTAAATAAGTATTAAAAAGCTATGTTTAATAGTAATATTAATTTATATCTAAATTATAATATAGTATTTCTTTATCTCTTTATAATTAAATTCTCAGACTACTTAAAACTTAAGATTTACTATATAGTAATTGAAAATACTTTTAATTAGAGGAGTAAAAGATTTAATATTTTCAAATATCTATTGAGTAGTATTTTCTTCCATAAGCTATTTAGTAAAGTTAAATAGATTAATTAGTTTTAATTTATTAAAATCTAATTTAACATTTAGATTAAAACACTTCTGAACATCTTGGCTAGTTATATAGAACTATAATATAATATATTAATAGTTAGAATTAGATTTATGAGATAGCCTTATAATTATATCAAGATTTTTAATAGTTAAATATACTATGTTTAAATAATCTGGTAAAAAGTTGATATAATAGATTGAAAGGAGTTTTCCTTTATATTCTCTATTTAAAAGTAGTTTAGAAGGTAATTAAATATTCTTAGGCTTATAATTATAATAAATAAATAATATAGTATATAGTCTAAATATAGGGTAACAAAAGATATAATTTATTCAAATTAGAATAGAGTATTTAAAAATTTATTAATATAGCGGTTAGGCCTTATATTGTACTTTTTCTTACATGTTACTTTTATAGCTCCTTGAGATAATCCCTTTACAAATAATATTAATAATATTAATTCTCTCTTTCTAAATAAAAATCTAATTACTAATACATATCACCTTTTAACCTTTACCTCTCTTTCTACCTAAATAGTTATATTTCTAATACTCTCTTTAAATTACTTCTTAATACTTATGAGTAAGTTACTTATTATAATCATTCTTTAATATAATAACTTAATAATTCAACTTATCATTTTAAAACTTGTCTCTAGATAATTAGTCTTAATTTACAAATTCTATACCTTTGGATATCTTTTACTTATAGATTCTAATTTTAAATTAAAACATATTTTACTTTCCTATATCCTTTGATTTAATAGTAATCCTATATAATTGAATACTTATTCATATTTCATATCAATTCTACTTAATAAAGCTCAAAATATACTTCTTTATCCTTTCAAAAGTTACTCGTATAATACTTTTCCAAAGACGTCTTACTTATCTAATTACTTTTACAACCTCTCAAATAGTTATATTAATAAAACTTTAGATAAGCTATTTATTATTCAATCTATTAAGGGAACATATATAATTAATAGTCCTTTTCTTAAAATCTCTTCATAGGATTAGTAATTATAAATATCTATATATCTTAAATAAATTTGAAATCTCATAAACTCTTTAGAGACTAGGTTTACTATTTAGAA
Organism: Colletotrichum spinosum; assembly: GCA_004366825.1. Classification (NCBI taxonomy): domain Eukaryota; kingdom Fungi; phylum Ascomycota; class Sordariomycetes; order Glomerellales; family Glomerellaceae; genus Colletotrichum; species Colletotrichum spinosum. The sequence goes on from QAPG01000388.1 coordinate 5,727, forward strand.
GATATTATAATAGATTTCAATTATTATTAGTTAATGTTTATCAATGAAAGCCTTTGTTTCTTTTGAACTCTTTATTAGTAATTAGAATTTTAATGTAACTAATAAATAACTTATAAATTATATTTCTTTTACTACTAAAGAGAGAAAAAGCAATTCAGCTTTTATAATTAACATTATAATAATAAATTACTTTATAACCTTCTCAATAATCCTGTTTCTAAGTAACTCTATTATCAACCCTAAACACTTTTCTAATCTTATATATTATTTCTAAAACTTATATCTAAAGAGACTATTAAAATATCTTCTAAACTCCCAAACTGTATATTATACTTAAATTATAAATATTAAACTTATAAATATAATCAAATATTCAGTTTCCTACTTCTTAATACTAAAAGCTAGAGTTTGAAATACAAGGGGTTAATTAAATAATTATAAGTATTAAATTAAGTCTTATTATAATCACTATATATAATACTATATTTGTCTTCTTCTAATAGAAGTTTATCATATAATATAAGACCTTTCCTTTATATAAGAAATGTTTTAGAAATATTATAGTAGATTCATTTCTTATTTTGAATTGATATCTTTCTCATAAAAGGTTATAAGTCTTCTCTATATATATAACTTATAAAAACCATTACTTTTAAATCCTTTAGTTATGTAAGACTTTGATATCAAAAGGTTATAATAAGTCTTCTCTTCTTTTAAAATAGTATTACTATTAGAAGTTTTAAATAACTTCTCTTAAAAGACTTTTATATACTTTTAAATAAATTGAAATATACTTATTAATATAAGACAAGAAAAGTGTTTTAAACTTTATAATAATATTTATTCTCTCTAGAGATATAAGATAACTATAGATCTCTAAAGTCCTTCTTAAGACATTACTACTATCATATAAACAATTACTGAAAACTAGAAAATACATTTAGGAATTTTGAAATCCTATTTAATATCTTATATTTAAACGTATTTATATATAGATCTCTTTATTAACCTTAACATAAATATATATATCTACTGTATTATATTATAAGACCTTAAAGTTAAAATGTGTAGTAATTATTATTTAGTTACTTTTACTCTATATTTAGAATACTATCCAAGCTCTTCACTTTATATATAGACTTAACTACAAACTTTACCTAATAATAGTATTCATATTAATACTAACTTACAACTAGTTATAATAGTAATGAAATTACCTATTATTATAGATAATTATACTTCTAATTCTTATATTTAATTCTATAGTAATAGAGAACCTTATAGTAATGATTAGAGAAAGTATTATTAAAACTAAAACTTCATATTTATAGCTAAAGGTTACTGTTGAGATTATAAAATTAAGAGTCTTTTTAAACTTCTTAAAGATAGAATAAAATAGAATACCTCTAAGAACCAGGCGCTTTATATTCTATTCTTCTTATATATTCTTTATAATAAACCTAGAATTCCTTGAAAATCTATATAGCGACTTATAATTAGAAATATTCACTATAAGTATAGTAATATTCACTTATAGCTCCTATAGTTAAAACTATTAGTTTATTAGATTAAATCTCAATAAAACTATCCTAAAAGCTATAATTAACACATAGCCTATAGATATCTAAAATATAACTATCTAGCTATCCCACAAGTTATTATATTAAGGTAAAGGTTTTAGAAACTAGGCATTAATTAGATAATACTTTAATATTAATATACTACTATAATAGTAGTTATGAGAAGTTTTAGAATATTATAGTAATAGAATTATAAAGGCTTTAGAAGCTATCTAATTATATTAGAAATATCTATATCTATATAAATATTATTTATATATTAGTTATATTTAATTATTATATTAAGATAATTTACTAATAAGAGTAAATTAAATCTTATTATATTTATATAGAGGTTATAAGTTAGTTTATATTAGTAGTAGAGAACTTTCGTATTAGTAGTATAAAGTCTTATCTTAGGGGTATATAAAGCTTAGTCTAAGGGATATTAAAATTATAGATATTAAAGTAATGAATATTTAAATAGAGTGTTTATAGTTAGTAATAATTAAATATCTTAAGATGTTCAAATTATATAGAGCTATAAAAGCGTAAAGATATAAAAGCATCAGGTTATTATAGAAGTAGTTATTAGTTATTTATTATTAAAAGGTTGATATAAAGTAGGTATATGAGATATTATAATTATAAGGGGTTTAGCTTTAAATTAACTAGGGGCTAAGTATAGTAGTCAGTAGGGGGATAGGAAGGCTAAAGTCATACTTTAGGGGGCAATATATCTACTAATAGTTGCAATAGAGAGCGAGACATCAGCCTTTTCTATAGTAATTATTATAAATATTCTCAATATTATTTTTATAAGTTTTATCATATAAATATTATACTTATTCTTAAATCACTAATCTTCTCTTATAATTAGGTAAACCTTTAATTTTAATAATTACTCATATTTATTAAATTTATAAATATAGACTTAATAGTATCTAAGGACTATTTAACTTCCTATAATTAATTTATTAATTTTAATCTATAATTATGACATCTAACAGCTTTTAAAATATACCTTTTCAACTTCTGAAAATTGCTAAACTAATAAGTAAACATTCTAAAAACTTATATTTTTCGTTATATAATTGAAATATCCTTCTCAATTTATAAATTATCTATAAGATATTAAGGAGAGAAATGATTGTTATTAATATATATTTTTAAAGCTTAAGGAGTCTATATCATATTTTAATAATTAGATTCTTTCTCAAGATATATAAAGTTCTTCTTAATCCTACTTTAAGTTTTGTAAACTACTTAAGAGTAATAAATAACGAATTCAATAATTAAGATACGTCTTATATCTCTCTTTATTTATTTTATATATTAATAGCCTTATTACTATTTACTTTAAATTATTTACTGTAATAAGACTTTTATATTAATTAAGCTTTATATGTCTATTTAATAAAATAACTAATTGTATATAAAGTCTAAAGATTCTATATACCTTATATCTTCCTAAAAAAGCTACTTTGAACATATTTATAAAATTAATCTTATTATAGATAAGATTTATGACTACCTCCCCTCTTTATATTCCTTTTTTAATACTTCTTGAAAAGTTATTATAAAACCTCTAAATTCTAAAGACAGAAGGAGAATTAGTTAGAATTTAGATCTTACTTTAAAATAAGTAAACCTTTCTTAAGTATTTTGAATATTCAATTACTTAATACTTAATTTAATTAAAAGCTATTTAAAGACCTAATCTAGCTTTCTATTAATATCTTACCTTATAAATATACTTTTCAATAATTTTATAACCTTAATAATCCTTCTTTAAATCTCCTTAAAGTTTATTTATAATGTCTTATATATAAATTCTTTAGATTTACCATTCGAAAAGTTCTTCTTATTAAATATTATAACTTTATTTAGTTACCTTTACTCTATATTTAGATCAATATCTAAGCTGCGTATTCTATATATAAATTTAACTATCAGCTTTACTTAATAATAGTATTTATGTTAATACTAGCTTATAACTAGTTAAAGTAATAATGGAATTACTTATTGCTGTAGACAATTATACCCCTAGTTCCGACATTTAATCCTATAGCAGTAGAAGACCTTATAGTAATAATTAGGAAGAACCTTATTGAAGTAAATATTATATCTTAAATGATACAAACTGCTTTTTAAAAAGAACTTCAATTCCTAAAGAAACTATGAACAATATCATCTATTAGAATTCTTAATAAGACTCTTAATATAAACTTTTAGTATTAATTCTATCTTAATTGAGTCTTATAATTATTATATAAACTTAATACCTATATATCTTTAAAAAAGAGAAATCTAAGATTAATATATAAATATGCTTATCTCTTTGAGAATAATAATAAAACTATTTATATAATAGCTTCTAACTTTATTAACTTAAAGGAATATAATCATATATATATGGAGTTATTTTAAAAACTTCAAACTATAGATTATATGATAGAAATTCTATAATAATTATAAATCTTATATATTTCTAATTATTATTACTATTCTCTCTATTCTTCCATTTTATATTTGAATTTTTAATATAAAAAGCTTTAATTATTATCTCCTTTATAAATCTCTATTTAAATTACTTCATGTTTTTAAATCTTGTTATTGATTTTAATCTTCTTATTTATAATGTTATATATTATCCTTAAGAAATGAAGAACCTCTTTAATAATCCTTCAAACTTTTTCTATTCTTTTTAAGTAAAGATAGAAATCTTATATTCAATTAATTATTCAACTTATAGAGATTCCTATTAATATATAACTTTTATAATTCTTATTAACATTATAAAGAGTAATAGCAATCCTCTCCCTCAAGTTAGTATATTATACTACATCTTTTAAAATTCTATATCTTACTCTATATATCTTCCCTCTCATATATATATTATAATTTATAATTAAGATTATATAAGATTAGAATTTTAATCTTATTCTTCTAGTAGATATGAATAAGTAATTTATTACTCTAAGACTTCATTACTCTAGTTTTATATATTAAAACTCTTAGGACTCAACTATAAGATACCTCTATATAAATATAGTATATTGATCTTACGATTAAAACTTAAGAAGTTCATTTTAAAAGAGAAATTCTATAATCTTTAATGTTTTAAAAGTAACTTCTTTTAGAATATGATATTTAGATATCTAGTATCTATTTGTAATCTTAAGAATATAGAAATAAATTCTATTTATTCTTTTGATATAATAAGCTTTTAGATTTTAACTGTATTATAGTTTTCCCTTATAGGATTTCTTAGGTAAATTTAAATTACTTATAAAATCAAAAAATAATATTATATTATATAGTAATAGCTCTAAAGGTTTGTAAGGATTTCAAATAGTAATTATTATAATATTATACTTTCTGATATAAGTCGTTTACATTCTAGTTTAAAAATAGTTATTTATAGAAGTTTCTATAAGAATTTAAAATTACTTTATATTATAGAATATATATATTATTAATGATAAATGTAAAACTATAAAGCTTCCAGAAATATAGGATTTATCCAAAGTCATTAAAATCATATTTATTATATTATAAGACTATTAATATAATTTAAAAATCAAAGTTAAACTTGCAATCGTCTTTATATATCTTGTAAAGTCTTTATTAGATTTTATTCTTCTATTTAAAATATCTAAAACTATTTAATTAAACTTCTAAATATAGTAGTAGATTTCATTATTAATATAGAAATACTTTATAAGAAGTATCTTATCTAGTAAACCTTATAGTTAGAATCCCAAATTACCCTATCCCCTTATTATTATATAAATCCTATTTATAATACTTATGAATATTATATTAATTAGAAGTACTTCTCTTCTTTTAAATTTAATTTTAATTTTAACCCTTTATAAGGAGAAAAATCCTTTTATTACTTCCTTAGTATGAATCTGAATATCTATCAGGCTAAATACCTCTCTTATTGATCTAAGTTTTACTAAAGTAATCTTCTAACTTGAAATAAAGAAATAAGTTTAACTTATAATTTTGATAACTATTAGATTATTATTTTAAGCTTTTTTAAACTTATGAGTTAATATAAGAAGATCTAGAACTCAATCTAAATAATTATAGAAACCATAATATACTTCTTAAGTTGAATAATAAATTTATAAATATTTAGAATCCTAGTATTAAAGTATTTATTAAAAGCTTCCTCTTACTAAAAACATTTTAGTTTTAGAATTTAACTTCTTTCTTATGAATATTATACACATTATTTAATATTCTATAATTCTTTCTACTTTTGTCTCTATTTTGTTATAATTCTTATAGTTTTAAAATTTGAATGGCTAGATATTAAGACGTCTTATTATATTATAAGAATACTTTAAGAAATTGGGAGAGACTATATATCTAATATATCTTTATACTATCTTTATCTTTCTTATTCTCTTATAATATATCTCTGTTTAAAAGATATATTTAATTTATCGTTTCTTATAGAAAGTCATATTAATAGTTAAGAAATATCTGAAAATTACAATTTATAAAATAGTACTTCTCCTATTAAAAGTAAGTTTAATATATTTTTTAACTTTAAGACTTATAATTCAAAATTAGAATAAAACTTATAGTACTTCTTAAATTCTTATTAAATAGCTAGAAATCAGAGGATTCTTAATTTAATTATAAGCTTTATATAAGTTTTATTAAACTCTTCCAAAAGAATTGTATTATAAGATAAGGGATTTATAAAGTCTTAGAAATTGGAAAGTTAATATAAGAACTTAATTTAATTAATGTAAAAGATTCAATTCTTTAAATTACTTAAAGTAGTCTTTGTAGAAGAAATAGATATTACTCTTTAAACCGTTAGGAAATTTGTAATTTAAATAGTTCTTTTGTAATATATATAAGGCTTGTAATTATTAAATGTATTATATTATTATCATTCAATTTAAATCCATCAGGAGCCCATAGAAGTATTGAATATCTAATAGAAGTATATTGATATAATCCTATGAAGTATATATATAAAACATATTTTTTTAATCTAATAGCTATAGCTCTCTATAGCTATATACTTAACTATAGTAAAGCCAGCTAGTTATAATAGTAATTTAAATTAACTTTACTTTTCAATTTACTTTTCTTTAGATAGCTATATAGTTATATTATTATTATATAGCTATCTTTATAGTTTCTTATTAGTTAATCTATAGGGTAATATACGCTATATATAATCTTATTATATAAGTACAAACTAGTATTCTAGTTATTCGTTATTATTATTATTATATTATATAGTATATAGTACTATATAAAGCTCTAGATCTATAGTATAGTAATTACTGACTAATTACTATATATTTAGCTATAGCTAATACTAAGTACCTAGTACTTATTACTAGTAAGGCGTAGAAAGTATACTACTTTATATATAGAAATATATATAGTTACTATATACCTTATAGTAAGGTATAACTAATACTAGTAACCTTTTCTTTTTACTATATATTTTAATACCTATCTATTTATATAAAAAATAGTACCTTTAGCAATCTACACGTTTTACCTTAATAATATTTAAATACCTATTTTTCTATTCTACCTAAATTACCTTTTTTTTACTCGAATAGTTATATAGTTTAAATTAATAAATCGCTTAAAGATGAAGTTTAGTATACTTTTTATAAAAGTATTAGTAATATTATTATTTCCATTAATCTACTATACCTTATAGAACTCGTAATATTTATATAACTATTTTAATACTATAATATTAATTATAAAGTATCTTTCTTTAGTAATACTAAAGTTTATAAAGTATTTATAGAACAAGTATAAGTTAGTATATATAATAGTTAGGATTTTAAAGAGTTTTTAATATTAGAAGATCTTTTTAAGTAATATAGTAATAATATAAGTAAAGTCTATACTAACTACTATAGTATAAAGCTTTAAAATAAGTATATTCTTAGTAATTCTTTTACTTTTTATAAATAAATAGTATATAAAATTACTATAGAAGTTAAATTAGCTATTACTAATAGTAGTTTCTTAGTTTAAGATTATTATGAATCCTAATTAAGATAAGAAGTTAGTATTATTAGTAAACGAATTATTAATAAAAATACAGAAGTTTATTTTGGAGAAGTTAAGTAGTATAAAGTTAAAATTATAATTACAATACTTAATTTACTACTTAAGGTATTTATTAAATATAGTAATATTATTACCTAAGGGTTATTACTATTATATTATATAAGAGAAGTTAAATAATACTTCAGGTTAGTATATTAAAGCGAGGTATATCTTATATATATATTATTTAATATATACTTTCCTGTGTGCTTTAGGTATTATATATATAATAGTAAAAATAAGTTTTNTTTATAAGAATAAGCTTTTACTTTTAGTATTTTCTAATATAAATAGAAAGTATTGCTATTAAGTAATAAGATGTTTCTATTAAATACTAATAGTACTACTTTTAAGAGGACTATTTTAGGCTTTATTTTAAATAAGGTTCTTTAAAGCTCTTTATTCTTATAGTATAAAAAAGTAGTATCTAAGAAGCTAAAGGTATTATTAGTTTATATATTTATAAGGCTAAATATATTATTTTTAAGGTATAAGATAAAGAAATATAAGTTATATATTAATAGTTCTGTTAATAACTATTCCTTATAGTATTTAGAATAAGTTACTTACTAGTAGGTATTAGTTTTAATAAGGTTATATAGTAGTTTAATAATAATGATAATAGTATCTAGAAAGTATTAGTTTTTAAAGTATAAGAATAGTTTAGTTATAATATACTTTATAAGTTCTATTTTAATTTAGATATAGACTTATATAATATCTCGGAGTTATATTATTATACTACTATATTAGAATAGAATTAAAGCTATAATTAAAATTAATTGCTAACTATTTTACTAGATTATTAGTAATTATATTAGTATTTCAAATTTAGTATTATCTCTAAAGTTTTAAATTACAAGTTTCAACTTCTTATATATTTTATTAGTATTTTTGCTCTTGATTTTATTAATAATATAAGATTTAAAGTATTTATAATCTTTATAAAGAATAAGGTTATACTTAACAATTTCTATAATACTATTAGTAATAATATTCTTAATTTTCTTTTTGATTAACTTTTTAAATAGTAGACTTAGTATCATAATAATACTTCTTTATAGAAATTGAATACTAATACTATATCTAATTACTCTTTAACTATAAGGTATATTATAGATTAAGGTTCTTAGCTACAATCTAAGGAAAGTAAGTTATTTATATATATTATATGATTTGAAGTAGGTACGACTTTATTATACCTATATAATTAAAATAATATATTACTAACTACTTAAGTAGGTAGGAGATTATTATTATTAATAGTGGTAGTATTAGTATGATATATGATAGAAGTAGCTTATAGTATTTACTAAGTATTCTAAGGCTTTTTAGGGATAACTATAGATAGAACTAGAATATTATTATAAGATTATATATTTCTATATAGGATTAGACTTCTAGTAGTACTAATATAGATTTTTATAGATTTCTTATAGACGCTATTAGGTATTAATAACTTAATAATATATCTTAATAGGATCTTTTAGTTATTCTTAAAGTATAATTTTATAACTATAAATTGAAATTCTTAAAAGCTAGAAAGAGGTTTAAAAATATATATCTTACCATATATAGTAAGGAAGTAATAGAAGTAATACTAGTTATTTTTCTCTTACTATATATATATAAAAAATTAAAGTAAAAAGGTTATAACTTGATAAGTATTAGAATTATTATATATTACTAAAGTAGTATTAATAGTATATTTAGTATCCTTATAATAAATTTCTTCTATTAGTTTATATATAATATATATTTAAATAACAATATCTAAAGAAAGAGCTCAATCTTCTGTAAAGTATAAATATATCTTCAAAATAAGTAGAATAAGTAAAAAACTATTTAGCTTAGTAGTATTATTAATTATTTTATATACTACTTAAAAGAATACTTCTTAAATAGTAGTAGGTACTTTATTATAATAAATCTTATATATATAGTATAAAAGTATATATTAGTACTTAATCTTATTAATACTATTATATATTCTAATAGGGATAATATAAATTATTAATCTTATTATTTTTACTTCTAAACTAAAGTTATTAGATCTAAAGGTTATATTTATACTAATAGTAATAAGATTAAGAAAGCTTTAGTATATATTAATCTAGTATATTTTAAGAGTTCTTTATATAGTTTTCATAAAGATATCTAGTAGGAATTAAGTAGTATTAAATATTATTATAATATTAATACTATAGAATATAAAGTAGATATTAATATAGATAATATTAATAGTAATCTTAGTGTTAAAATTAATATCACTATAGATAGTAAAATAGAAATAGAATAAAATAATATTATATATCTAGTACTAGTAGTAATACTATTTAAGTATTTTAGAAGTATGATATTTAACTAAATATCTTGCTTTATTAAAAATATCTTGGAAATATATAATAATAAGGTATTTAAAATAGTAGTAAGATTTCTATATTTCTATGTTTATAAAATATATAGAAGTAATAGTTGTCTTATTATGAAAAAATATCTATAGATATTGCTATTTTTAAATAATTAGTACAAGCTTTTTATTTTAATAAAGCTAGTTATAGATATTATTAAATATAATACTAAAGTAATCTATATTTATCGAATAGAATAAGAAAGAGATATTATATAGTATTATATATAATATAATAATATTAAAACATATTAAAGTATTAATTATTTTGAGTATCATAAGTAGGAAAACTCTATTAAAATATATTATTACTAATTTGCTTTATAGGAATATTAGTATAATAAAAGAATTAACTATCTATTTTAATATAATCAATTAGGAATACTTAATAGTTAAAAAACTAGTAATATTTAAGTTCGATAAGATATTTTAAAGAATAGAATTTAAGTAATAGCTTTTAAATATAAATATAAATATACAGTTTATAATATTCTTTTAAGGAATTCTACTACTAGAAGTATTACTTTAAATTAAAGTATAGAATACTATTTAGTTATAGAAGATATATATTATTTTACTTCTATTAAGAGTAGTAAGATTTTTATTAAAATATAATATTAAAAACTATTTAAATAGAATAGTAATTTTATTATTAAATTTAGATTATATTTAGTATTATATAAGAAGATTATTATATTTATTATTTTAGTAAGGGTTTTTAGAGTTATTATTAGAATTATGAATATTCTTATAATTAATAAAGAAAACTTAATATATTATTGTAAAATATAGTTTAAAACTAGTATTTAATTTATAATAATTATATAAAATATACTACTTCTTAAAAATATATTTTATAGATTAATAACTTATCTTATTATATATATAGTATTTCTTATCTAAATAGTTATATATAACTAGAAGGGAAAAAAAATACTATTTAAAACAAGTAGTTATAAGTCTTATAAAATTATATATATAAAGTATTAAATATTCCTTAATATAATATTTTAGGAATACTCTTAAAAGGAATTATATATATAATTAGTCTAAAACTAATTATTAACTTACTTCTAATTATTATTTCTATCTTCTTATATATATTATACTTTTTAAATTAATATAGTATTACTAATAGCTAATTATAACTAATTAGAATAATTTTAAAATATTATAATAAGACTAAAGAAACCTAATTAGTATCTAGATATATTATAATATATATTTATAAATTAGAAATAGAATATTATATTTATATAGAAGTTTAATAAGAAGGTTTTTTAGATATATATAAGTTTTATAATAAAGGTTTTAAAAGCTTCTTTTTTATTCTTATTAGGGCTTTTAGTTATTCTATTTTCAAAAATAGTATTTTACTAATTAGAGAGATATGGCTATTAGTATTTATTATTTTTAAAATACCTTTTAATATAGCTAGTTATTTATATAAACTATAAGTTGAAATTAGGATTATTAAAATATTTAAAATAATATTAAAATACTGAATCTTTAAATATAATCAAGAAAATTATAAAGCTTTATAGCTAAAAGCTTAGTAAGAGAAGGTATAATAATAAAAGGTAGGTCTCTATAAGTCATAAGACTTCAACTTAATAGGCTAACTAATAGTAGCTACAAGAGGACTTTTATCCTATAGTAGCTTTAGGCTATTATAATATATAATATATAATCTAATCCTAGCTATCCTAGCTCTCTATATAAATTATAAAGTATATCTCTATACCTACTCCCTCCCTTTATAAAACCTAATACCTAAAGCCTATAAATAAATACTATATAACTACTTCTAAATAGCTTTACTAACTAGTTACTAACTATTTAGTAATTGAAATCATAATTCAAATAATAGAATAATAGTTAAAATAACAATTAAATATATAGAAAAACTCTGAAAATAATAGAATAATAGTCAAAATAACAATTAAATATATAGAAAAACTCTTTAAATAAAAACCAAAATATCTAACCTCATCTTTTAGCTAATTAAGCTATAAAGTACCTGATAGCAAATTAGACCTATTAGGATAAATCTTTAAATAAAAACTAAAACATCTAACCTTATCTTATTATACTAAAGCTTTTTAAAGCTTTTCAATAATCAAGCGCTAGTATATATACTAATAATATTAATTATATAAAAGGTTAATTTTTAACTAGACGTACCGTAGTATTAACTTCTAATAAGGGCCTCGTTAAAGCACTTTTAGTATACCCTTAGTAATACTTTATATATAGTACTTATACTAGTAATATTACTATAATATACTATAATAATAACTTCTAATAAGAACCCCCTCAAAATACCCTGGATATATTCTTAGTAATACCTCTATATAGTATATATACTAATCTCTTTAGATTAGTTATAGTAATAACCTTATAGTTAGATTATCTCCCTAATATATTATAATACTATACCTTTAGCTATATTTTTAAAGTAGTACAACTTTCTCTTACTTAAAACCTTTTATAAATTACCCCCTAATATTCCTTTAGTATTATAACTTCTTCTAATAATATTTTCAAAATGATAAAACTTTATAAAATAATCCTTCTAATTATATTTGATATAGTACTTATTATAATAATAATTAGCTATAGTATAACTTAACTTACTATATAATTTATATAAAAACTAATCCTTAAGATGTAGCTACTTTAGAGTTTCTAAAATATCTTTATAATAGCTAAATATTAAACCTTTCGTAATATTAAAACTAATAACCTTTTTAATACTAATTATCTTTTTATCAATACTACTAGTAGTATCCTTCTAAAATTATAATATTTCTTATAAATATTCAGCTATTAAAACTATAACTCTAAATAGCTAATTATTAAACTTCTAATACTATAGATACTACTATAATCTAACCTCAAAATAATAAGAAAAGCCAAATATATAAAATCTCAAAACTTCTATAAGAATACCTAGAACTATATAAATTACTAACTATTTAATATTAAACTTCAGTAAAGACTAGCCTTTATACTAAAGTATATAAAACATACTATAAAAATATAAGCTTTATAAGATAGGATCAGTCAATAAGTAGTAAGTATATATTATAAAATCAGTCTATATAAGTTCTAATAATAGTATATAGTAATAGTTATACTATTAAATCTATAAATTATATATTAGTTTAATTATAACCTATTAAACCCTATATACTATGAAAACCCCTAGGCGTAAAAAATAACTATCTTAAATTACTATTAACTAATTCTTAATTTTATATAAAGTAGTATCCTTATAAGAGAAGCTATAAAAATACCTAAAAAGCTTTAAGTAATCCTTATAATTAGGAATTACTTTAAGGATTAATAGCATAAGGGTTACTACAAGTTTACTATTAGACAGCTAAGCTAATATTATCTCTATAAAAGAAAACTATTATTTAAAGAGGTATATAAATACTGTTATAATTACTATTTATAGTTCGACTAGTATAGATATCATTACATTTTCACTAGTAATTTCAGTAGTAGTAGCTATTTTAAGTATTATTATTACTTCTAATTTTATCACTAAATATTTAGTAACTATTTATTATAATAAGACTATTACTAAAATCCCAACTTTACCCCGCTAAAAAGTAGAAGTTAAAAGGTTATAAAGGTCTATAGCTAAAGATTGAATAAGGGAAAATATAATAATAAGAAATAAGTCTCTATAAGTTATAAAACTTCATCTTAATAAGCTAACTAATAGTAGCTAGAAGAAGGCTTTTATCGTATAGTAACTTTAGACTATTATATTATATAATATATAATCTAGTCCTAGCTATCCTAGCTCTCTATATAAGCTATAGGGTATATCCTTACACAAATACCTATTTATATATAGTGTAAGATATTAAACTTGAAGTAGTAATTATAAAATATATAGATTTCTATTTTAAAAATATTATATAAACTTCTACTATACTTTATTATCTTATTATAAGACTTTATAAAATCTATAGTATACTTAGCTAAAATATTATTAAAAAGGATAGTAGAAAGAATACATAAGGAGTATTAATATTACTTTAAAAACTATAGATTATAATACTTCTAATTTATCTCTTATATTTAGAAAAGCTTTATACTAAAGGGGCTATATATTAATAAAGCTAATAAGAGGAATTAGAAGTAAAGTATTAATACTAAAAATATATAAACTAACTAGCTATATTATTATTATCCTTCTTCTACTACTTATAGGCAAGTTAAAATTAGTTTAACTTTTTAAACTTTAGGCTTAACTTTATAAATAAATAATATAATTTCTTAATTATCTTTTAATAGGTTTTTAAACTACTTGGGGAGCTTTTTAATATTTATTTTAAGAGTTATATAGTATTTACTAGATTTAGTAATCTTTTTAAATCTCTAAAAGGTAGATAGGTCTTATTGAATAATCTAATATAAAATACTAAAATCCCTTTTCCTATTTATATTAATTTTAATACTATAAAAGAAAAAGTAGTTCTACATATAGTAAGTAACTTAGGTATCTATAAATTATTATATTATAATATACTAATTTTTAAAGTGATTTTTAAATATCTAAAGAAACTTATAACTATATGATTTTAAATAGTTATAAAATACTTTTTAATATATTAAATATATTAAAATAATAAGAGTACTTTTATCTATAAGGTTTTTATAATTAATATTTTAGATCTCTCTAAATAGTATTAAATCTCAATATTAATAGAATTTTATAAATATAGAAATACTACTTAATATAATTATAATTATTAATAAGATATTTAGAATAAGCATTTCCCTAAAGGCTAGTAGTTTAAGTATTATTATAAAAGTTAAGATATTATAAGGGGATTGTTAGATCTATTTATCTATATAATAAGAAAAATAAAAAATATGCTTTAAGAAGCTATATAAATCTTAAAGAATTAAAACTAGAGATATTATAAGTCTCTAGTATTATAAAAGTCTAGTAAGACTTAATAAAGTTTATTATATTTACTAAATATATTTTAATAAGTAATAATTAAAAGTATAAATTTAGAAAACTTTTTAAAAACTACTATTAAGAGTATACTTTAATTTAACTAAAATAAGAACATTTAATATAATATTTCTATTTAAATCTTATAAAAGCTTTCTAAAGTATTAATCTATTTTTAAAGTGTTTTAACTAGGGTATTAAAGTAAGAAGAATCTAAAGTATTTAAATAGTTAGTTTTACAATCTTTTATTTTATATAAGTTTTAAGTATAGTTTTTTATAGTTACTTCTTTTACTGTAATAAGCCTTACTAATTTATAGTATAGTAGTAATAGAAAAGTTAACTATTAATTAGTAGTAGTTAATTTGGAGGGTAATATATATTATATATAATTTTACTATATAGGTATAAATTAGTATTCTAATTATTCGTTATTATTATTATTATAATATCTAGTATATAATACTATATAAAGTTTTAGATCTATAGTATAGTAATTACTTACTAATTACTATATATTTAGCTATAATTAGTATTAGATACTTCGTATTTATTACTAGTGGGGCGTAGAAAGTATACTACTATATATATAGTAATATGTATAGTTACTATATACTTTATAGTAAGGTGTAACTAATATTTCTTTTTTAGAGTTTCTTTGAATTTTAGTTATTTCTCTTCATTCTTTTTTAATAGAGGTTTTATCTAAAATTTATACTTATTTCTTCTTTTTTATTAAAGCTGAAATAGGTAAGTACTTCTATATTATTTAAATAGATCTACTATTAGGCGAATAGACTAACCTATTTGTAGACTAATATTATTAATTATATTCGAATATAACTAATAGTTAATCTAGAGGGTAACGCATACTATATATAATCTTACTATATAAATGCAAACTAGTATTCTAGTTATTTATTATTATTATCATTATATTATATAGTATATAGTATTATATAAAGCTCTAGATCTATAGTATAATAATTACTTACTAATTACTATATATTTAACTATAACTAGCGCTAGGTATCAAGTATCTAATACTGATAAAGCGTAGAAGGTATACTATTATATATATAGTAATATCCATAGTTACTGTATATCTTATAGTATAATATAACTAATACTAGTAACCTTTCCTTTTACTATATACCTTAATACCTATCTATCTATATAAAAAATAATACTTTTAGTAATTTATACTTTTTATTTTAATAATATCTAAATACTTATTTATTTATTCTATTTAAATTATCTATCTTTCTATTTGAATAATTATATAATCTAAATTAATAAATCACTTAAAAGTATAATTTGATATATCCTTCATAAAAAGATTAGTGATATTATTATCTTTATTAATCTATTGTATTTTATAAACTTATAGTACTTATATAACTATTTTAATATTTTAATATTAATAATAAAGTATTTTTCTTTAGTGGTACTAAGTTTTATAAAGTATTTATAGAGTAAGTATAAGTTAGTATATATAATAGTTAGAATTCTAAAGAGTTTTTAATATTAGAACATTTCTTTAAATAATATAATAATAGTATAAGTAAAGTTTATACTAGTTATTATAATATAAATTTCTAAAATAAATATACTCTTAGTAATCTTTTTACTTTTTATAGAAGAATAATATATAAAGTTATTATAAAGATTGAATTAACTATTACTAGGAGTAATCTCTAAACCTAAGATTATTATAAATCCTAGTTAAAATGAGAGGTTAGTATTATTAGCAAACAAACTATTAATAAAAGTATAGAAATATATTTTAGAAAGGTTAAATAGTATAAAGTTAAAGCTATTATTAAAATGTTTAATATACTACTTAAAGTGTTTATTAAATATAGTAGTATTATTATTTAAGGGTTATGATATTTATACTATATAGGAGAAGTTAAATAGTATTTCAAATTAGTATATTAAAATAAGGTATATTCTATATATATATTATTTAATATATACCTTCTTAAGTCCTTCAAATATTATATATATATTAATAAGAATAAACCTTTACTTTTAGTACTTTTAGTATAAGTAGAAGGTATTATTATTAAGAAATAAGATATTTCTATTAAATACTAGTAGTACTACTTCTAAGAGGACTATTTTAAGTTTAGCTTTAAATAAAAGTTTTAAGAATTCCTCATCTCTATAATCTAAGAAGGTAATATCTAAAAAGCTTAAAGTATTATTCACTTATATATTTATAAAGCTAAATATACTATTTTCAGTATATAAAATAAAGAAGTATAAGTTATATATTAATATTTCTATTTATAACTACTTTTTATAATATTAAGAATATATTACCTATTAGTAGGTATTAGTTTTCATAAGGTTATATAGTAGTTTGATAATAACTATAATAAAACCTAAAGAATATTAATTTTTAAAGTATAAGAATAGTTTAATTATAATATACTTTATAAATTCTATTTTAATTTAAATATAAACTTATATAATGTTATAAAGCTATATCATTATACTATTTTACTAGAAGAAAGTTAAAACTATAGTTAAAATTAACTATTAGCTACTATATTAGATTATTAGTAATTATATTAATATTTCAAACTTACTATTATTTCTAAAGCTTTAGATCATAAGTTTTAACTTTTTATGTATTTTATTAATCTCTTTTTTTTACTTTATTAGTAATATAAAATTTAAAATACTTATAATTTTTATAGAGGATAGAATTATACTAAACAGTTTTATAATACTATTAGTAATAATATTTTTGACCTTTTTTTAATTAACTTTTTAAATAGTAAATTTAGTATTATAATAATACTTTTTTATAAAATATAAATACTAATACTATATCTAATTATTTTCTAGCTATAAAGTATATTACAAAATAAAGCTTTTAGCTAAAATCTAGAAGAAGTAAGTTATTTTTATAAGTTATAAGACCTAAAGGGATAGAAGCTTTATAAAGTATCTCTAGTT
>QAPG01000389.1:0-22651 GCA_004366825.1 Colletotrichum spinosum
AATATATTTTAAAAAGTTATATAAATCTTAAGGGGTTAAGGCTAGAAATATTATAAATTTCTAGTATTATAGAATTCTAATAAGGTTTAAGAAGGTTTATTATATTTATTAAATATATTTTAGTAAGTAGTAATTTAAAGTATAAATTTAGAATTTTTTTTAAAAATACTATTAGGAGTTTGTTTTAGTTTAATTAAAGTAAAAACTCTTAATATAATATTTCTACTTAAATCTTATAAAAGTCTTTTAAAGTATTAATATATGTTTTAGAATATTTTAATTAAAATATTAAAGTAAAGAGAGTTTGAAGTATCTAAATAATTAGTTTTATAATTTTTTATTTTATATAGATTTTAAATATAGTTTTTATAGTTATTTTTTTATTATAATTAGTTTTACTAATTTATAGTATAGTAGTAATAGATAAGTTAACTACTGATTAGTATTAGTTAATCTAAAGGGTAATATATACTATATGTAATCTTGCTATATGGGTGTAAATTAGTGTTCTAGTTATTTATTATTATTTTTATTATGTTATGTAGTGTATAGTATTACGTAAAGTTCTAGATCTATAGTGTGGTAATTGCTTACTAATTACTATACGTATAGCTACGGCTGGCGCTAGGTGCCTAGTACCCGTCGCTAGTAGGACGCAGAGGGTATACTACTATATATATAGCAATACGTACGGTTACTATATACCCTATAGTATAGCGTAAATAACAGTTTGGTATGCTAGATAGTAATATATTTTTTATAAGTTAATATAAGTTGGGATATAGTTAATAATATAGCTAGTAAAAGTAGTTAATAATATAGCTAGTAAAGTAGATAAGGTTTAGCTGAAGTTAAATACTACTAATAATAAGATACTTTTTTTAAATTAAGGAAATACTATGAAGTAATTAGTAAAGAGGATAAGGTTTAGTTTAGTTTAAATACTACTAATAGAAAGATATCTTTTTTAAATTAAAAAATATTATAAAGTAACTAGTAAAGTAGATAAGGTTTAGTTTAGTTTAGATACTGCTGATAGAAAGATATTTTTTTTAAATTAAAGAATATTATAAAGTAGTTAGTAAAGTAAATAAGGTTTAGTTTAGGTTAGATACTACTAATAGTAAGATACTTTTTTTGAATTAAGGAATACTACGAAGTAATTAAAGCTAATAAAGTGGATAATAGTTAGCTTAAGTTAGATACTACTAATAGAAACTTTTTAAAGTTATAATATTTAGAGTAACTATAGGAAGTATGTTTATAATAGTATTAATAGAAGGTAAAATCTACTATATTAATACTACTTAAGCTTAGGACTTCTATAGTTAGTTGAGAGATATATTTAGAATGTTTATATTAAGTGTCTTAATTGTATTCTTAGTTAGACTTAGTTTTATAATTAGAGAAGACTTAGTAATTAAAAAGACCTTTAAATATAAAGCTAGAAAAAAAGTGAATTTAAGAAATAGTAATATAGATTAATCCGGCTTGGAACTGATAACTACTAATATTTAATATGGTTTTATTAAGAGTTATATTTTATAATTTATAGATAGTAATAGTATAAGTAATAATAAGAAGGAACTAAGTATAAAAATATACCTAGTTATTTCTATAGAACTTATAAGTTATTTAGAAGATAGGAATAATTCTATAGTTTAGGAATACTTCTATTATAATATAAGTATTACTAATATAGTTGTTAAAGTTAATAAAAATAGCTAAAAGTTTATTAGTTCTCTATATAATACCTATCTATTAGATGATATTATGAATTATCCTTAATATTTTATTATAAAAACTTATTTCTATCTAAGTATTTTTAATTAGTATTATTTAAGTTCTAATAGTAAGGAAGAGTTTTTTATAAAAATTACTAGTATTTTAAAAAGTAGTTTTATCTACCTTAGGGTTTGAATAAGTTATATTAATAATCTATATTAGGTTGAAAAGAAATACTATATAGTTAGAGTTATACTTATTAATTTTAGTATTAGTAAAGAAGATATATAGAGTATTATTAAAAGTAGATATTTTATAAGGTAATAATAATATATATAATTAAATAAATAATAACTACTAAGATTTAATAGAGATTTATAAGTTATAGACTTATTTTAATATATATTAAAATTAAACTTATTTATTATCTTACTAATAGATAATAATATCTAGTTTAACTATTTTATTAAATAGAAAGTAGGTATTCTAAGTAGAAATCTTATATGATAATATATAAATAGATTATTTATAAGTAAAAAGAGTTTTTTTATAAATAAGGGGGAGTTAATAAAAGTCTCTTATAAAAAGATATTTATACTACTAAAAGATAGATTAACCTTAAGGAATAACTAGTAAAAGTAATTATTAATAAATATAAGTATGTTTCAACTAACTATAAACTTCTTATTAATAATAAAATATTTTTATAGTACTATTTAAATTAGAAGTTAGATAAGTTAGTAGTAGTTAATAGCTAGAAGTTTGAAGTCTGAATTAATAGCTAAAAGATATTATAAAAAATTAAGCTTTAAATACTATTTATAGTAATACTAGTAGGCGTAGTAATTATAATAAGATTTAGTCTATTATTTCCTTAAGTAAGATTTAAGAAAGTAGTATGAAATAGTTAAATAATATGGGACTTATTTATACTATTCTAACTATCGATATATATAAAGACTTAGGTTAGATTACTATTTTAAATAAAAAAGTAGAAATATAAAAAGATAATATTATAGATTTAATACTACTTAGTATTAAAAGTATTAATAGTTTTATCTATAAGTAGCTAGGTATTATTATTAACTATTTCTTTAAGCTAGTAATTAATTTTTTTAATAAGCTAAAAGTTAGGTATTATTTTATTAATATACTAATTGATATAAAGCTACTAGGAGTATTTTAAATTAATAAAATAATTACTAATAATATTAAGTTCTTTTAAGTTAAAAAAGTAAAAAAGAACCTTATAAGTTAGTTCTTTCTAATCCTTCCTTATAATAATATTATTAATAATAGTATTATCAAACTTATTAAAAGGCTTAAGAGATTTAGGATTAATAAGTATATTATAAAAGTTATTATTATAGTTATAAACCTATTAATAGATATAATAAGCTTTTTTGAAATTATTTCTTCTTTTATTTTTAATAGTTACAAGGTTATTATAATTTTAGAATAAATAATAAAATATTATCTTAATATAGTAATAATTCTTATATTAATCTTTTTAATTATATTTATACTAAAGAAAGTAGTTAAAAATATATAGTTAGGCGTAAGGAAAAAGATAGATATTACTAGTATGTAAACTATTAATATTAGATAGGAAGTATAGATATATTATATTAATAAATATTATATTATTAAAATATAGTATATATTTCTAGAGAAGTATTTTTATCTATTAGATCTTACTTTTAATAATATAAAATATAAAGATAATTTAATTTAAGTAATAATAGTTAATTAAAATAGTAATATAACTACTTTTATATAGAAAAAAGTTAAAGAAGATATAATAGATCTTTTATACTAACTAGTTCTATTTAGAGAAAAGTTTATTTATTAATTTAATAGTAAAAGAGAGAATAGGTTAATAGGATTAAATCCTTAGTAGAATAGCTTTAGCTAATTCTTTATATAATTATATCTTAGTTTTAGTTTTACTAATATATTTAGTAATATAATAAATTACTCTAGTAATATTAGTATAAGAAGAAAAGTCTATATTAATCAGTTATATAAGAATAATAATAGGATTATATTAGTAGAAGTTAGTCTTATTATACTAAACTTTAAAAATTTAATATTTTAAGTTAAAATTCTTAGTAATAGTAGGAATGTTACGGTAAGTATAAAAGAAATAGAATTAATATAACTTTATTTTAATATTTATTTTTTTATATATATAATAGCTACTATATATATAATACTAAATATAGCTAATAATATTAGATAGGAACTTAAATATATTATTAAGCTAATAAACTATAAGAAGGTTAGCTTCTTACTAAATATTATAAATATAGTTTAGTTTAAAGTAAATAGTATTAATATAGCTTCCTTAGAAAGTAGTAAATAGCTTATAAATATATTTACTATTTATATTAAGCTTAATAGTACTATTAAACTAATAGATACTATAGTTATATATACTATTATAACTTTATTACTTATAGTAAGCCTAATACTTAATAATATTAAATACTTTCTTTAAGATTTTCTTATAAAAAAAGTATATTACTAATAAAAATAATAAGTAGTAATATAAGAATTCTTATAAATACTTATTTTTAATATCTATATATAATAAGTTTTAGTAGTATTTTCCTACTCCTTAAAATTAGGTATATACTTATAGAGAAAGCATTAGTAATAATTAGCTATATTAAAAATAATAAAAACACTTAGGTATTTAAAAATATAGATAATAGCTTCAAGCTAGTATTATTTAAATCTTTAGTATAAATAAATACTTCTAATAATATTTATATTATAGATAATAATATTAAGAAAATATATAACTTTAGGAATATTAGACTTAAATATAATTCTTAGATTATTAATAGTAATATTATCCTAACTTATTTATTTAATATAAGAATTATTCTATTTATTAATTTTAGTTTATATTAAAATATTAAAAATAACAAATTAAAACTAAAGATATCTAGTAAAATAACTATTATACTACTTAAATATATATTAAATATAGTAAGAAAAGTTAATAAACTACTAATATAATTAAATAAACTTACTTTTATTATAAAAGTATAATATTAAAAAAATAAGTAATAAAAAAGGTTTAAAATAATTAAAATTAAAAAAAAGTATTTTCTAATAAAGAAATATATTAATATAATAATAACTAATAAAAAATTACCTATTACTAAATTATTATTACTATTATAATTTAATATAAAGATCTTAAAAGATATTATATCTTATTATAACATTAAGTATAATAGTAATATTAATATTATTAGGGTATTCTTCTTTAAGGTCTAGTTAAGAATCATTAATATTATTAGTAATTTCAATTAGTACTTAATAAATAATAAAACTATTATCTAATAGCTAGTTAATATTATTTTAATTAATAAGTATATTTATATAATTTAAATAATTATCCTTTAGAAAATATAACTAGTAGCTAATATAGTTCTTCTAAATATAAAATTCTTTTATAAACTAGTAATTAAAATAAAAATTCTAATCTATATTAAGAAATCATAATAAGATTATTTTAATATTATAAGAAAAAAAAAACTAATTATAGATCTTATTAATATTTTTAAAGAAATTAATAATATAACTTATATAGCTATATTATATACTATGAATCTAGTAGAAATTAATAGTTATATAAACTTTAGTAATAAGTATTTTTTAATATATATAAATTTAAGTAAAAAGTTAGAGATATTATTAAATTTAAGTTTATTCTTATTAGAATAAAAAAAAACTAACTAATACTATTTCTATAAATTATCTTTTTTCTAGTAATTCTAGTAAATATTTTTATTATTTAGCTATATATTAAACTACTTCTTTTTATATTAAAAATAAGTATTTATAATATCTTTATTAAAAATACTATAGAATAACTAGATAAGCTTAATATTTATATTATAAAAAGTTTATATATTAAAGTTATTTATAAAAAGAAAGTTAGCTATATAGAAATTATAATAAAAAATATATATATATAAATTAAAAATAAGAGATTTCTAAATAATAAACCTAAGATAAATAAGTTTAAATAAAGATTTAAAAGATATAAGTAAAATAGAAGATATAAGTAAAGATAGAAAAATAGGATTAAAAGGACTACTTAGTTCTAATCGCTCTCTATTTTAATTCTTATAATATATATAAGTAAAATATATTATATAAATAGTAAACTTATAGTATTTATTATTATTATTTTTAGCAAAATAAGTATTTCGAAATATATTATAATTACTATTTAAATACTATTTATATTTAGTAGTTAGGTTATATTTAGTAATACTATCTTTATAATAATAATATTAATTAATACTAAGTTAGATCTAATAGTAATTTATATAATTAAAATTATAGATCTTATAAAAAAACTACTAAAATATATAAAGGTTACTATAATTACTAAAATTTAAATTCTAGTTAATAAGTTATTATAAATTACTAATAAGTTAGTAAGATATAATATCTTAAATAATTAGACTTAGAAAATAATTAGTTTTACCTTAATAGGTTTTAATATAATAATAATATGAAATAATAGTAATTTTATATTTTACTATAGTTTCTTTAGGAGTATTTTTAGGGTTTTAATTATATTAAAAATATATTAATATATAAGAAGATAATATAATTAATATAATATAATAAAATAATAATAATAAAAACTAAAGTAGTTATTAAGTAGTATTTAGAATAAGATAGATAGGTAAGAATAAATAAAAGAAGATAAATAGATAATTTTAATAAGAGGCTAGAGTTAGTAATATCTAAAGCTAGTTAAAATAACTTATAAGAAGTAGTAATAAGAAAAAGTTTAGTTATAAAGAAATATATTACTAAAAATCTAATATTATATATTACTATAAGATATAAAGCTAAAAGAGTTAAAAAGGTTAAATAAAGTTCTTATAACTATTTTAAAATAAACTAGCTATTTTAATAGATTGCTTTTTTATAAGGGTAGATAATAAGATAGATATTTCTAATAGATATTATATTAAGTTAAATAGTAATATATTAGAAGTAGTATAAATAAAAACTTAAATAGTTCAACTTGAGGAAGATTACTATTTAGTAGATAATTGTTAGTATATAGTTAATAAGAATAAGGATAGGAAGATTATAAATCTAATTAATATACTATTTATAGTATTTAGAGTAGTTTATAGTATATTTATAAAGATTATAAATTCTAATAAAATAGGAAATTAGTAGGGATTTTTTATATTTAGTATAAATATAATAAAATATATTAATAAAAAAGTAATTAAGAAGGAAAAATAGTTTAAATAGAAGTAAAAGAAGGTTTCTAGGGGGGTTAGTAGCTACTAATAATACTATTATAAAAGTAATTAATAATTAGTAATAAGATTATAGTTATTATTAATAATATTTAGGAAGAAGAGTTTTTAAAAAGAAAAGTTTTTTATTTCTATATATATAGGAAAAAAAGAAAAACTAATATATATAAATAGTTATTAGGTAAGAAAAAATAGGAGAAAGTAGGTAGTTAGGTAATAATTCTTAAATCTTAAATATATTCTATAATTTTTATAATAATAAAAAAAAGATATTTTATTATAGATAATTACTATTATAATAATATTAGAAATAGGATATATTATAT
Source organism: Colletotrichum spinosum (assembly GCA_004366825.1). Lineage (NCBI taxonomy): Eukaryota > Fungi > Ascomycota > Sordariomycetes > Glomerellales > Glomerellaceae > Colletotrichum > Colletotrichum spinosum. The sequence continues at coordinate 7,364 of QAPG01000389.1, forward strand.
TATGATTTAGTTTTTAAAAGAATTTAGAAATAGTAGATAATATACTCCTTCTAGGGGTTTTCTAAAAGTTTTTTAGAAACTTTATAAAGTTTTTCTACTATATTTAACTTTCTACTATATTTAGTTTCCTAAAGAGGTTCTTTTCTTTAAACCCCTCTAGTTTCTAATAACTATTATATAAAACTATTACTATTAGAGTAATAATATAATAATATAATAGTACTACTAACTAAAGTATTTTTTATATAATAATTATCCCTAGAGAATTATTAGGTAAAATATAGTGAATATTGCTACTATTAAACTAGGATTAAACTATTATCTAGTAGGGGTTAGTTTTAGTATTAACTAATTAATAGGAGTTTAATATACTTTAGCTAATTAGAGGGCTAGAAGCTACAATTGTTTCCTGTAAAGAAGCTACACGCCTATTGATTAATTCTGATAGATGGCGCTCCGCTTAATCAGAGGACGCCTGTTTTCGTAGGGGAATGGTAGTCTTCTTATAGAGCCATTCCTGAAACTCGACATGACAACGTCATCCAGCTCACTCCCTACCTAAGCTATCAGGACAGTAAAGCGAGTAGGCTGCTGTGGAAACAAGCATCAAGGCACGGCACAGTAGTTCAGTCACGATAGCGGGGCAATTGATTCATGGTGGACAAGTGACGCAATATCCCAGTCTGTATGCGACCTACCGGTTGATAACAGAGAGCCAACCCACCCAGGCCTCAATGCATTCAAAGATGCTGTAGTGTGCGGAGATGCTTCCGCATGGGTGAACCGAAAAAGACAAAAATTGAGGAAAAAGAAGCGCGCGCCTTCCCTGCTCCCACCGGGTCCGTACAATATGTGACATGACAACCTAGCTGCCCTGGATTTCCATTGACGATCGTTTCCGTAATCCACATCATGACTGCTCCGACAAGACAACGTGCCTTGGGACTACCGCCTGAGGCTGTCGAGACGGGCCTGCAGGTCATCGTCGCCGGGATCGGCACCCCCACCGCCGCCGCCGCCGCCGCCGCCAACCGCTTGGGCGACTCGGCTTTCCGGTACAGCTGCGGTTTGCATTCCGGACGGCGTTTCTCCGAGCTACGAGCAAAAGTTAGCCGAAGTCTGCAAAGCATCGATCCCACGCGGAGGCTCACAGCTGATGTCAGATCGACTCCAATTTCTTCCAAGACCTGCTCTACCACCTCTTCGCCCTCTTCCTCCGCTCCAACGTCCATGGCATCGTCGATGGCGTCGTCCATCATCTCTTGCCTCTGATCCATGATGTCGTTTTCGCGCTCAAACTCCATGGCGATACGCTGAAGAGCGGGTAGGTTCATAGATCGGTTCATGCTGCCGAGGGCCACGGTGGCCCCCTTCATGGCTTGCATCATTTGTTCGTTGGTACGGTAGGTCTATCAATCATTTCGTCAGCTGCCGACACTAGCCAAGGAAACATGGGCAATCGTACTTGGAGTCGGAGGGAAATCTTCTGCAGCTGGCTGCGCATGCCGTAGAACTTCTCGATGTATCTGGAAACGTCTCCTGTCAATACTAATGCAGGTAAATTGCAGAGTTGGGCTCGCTGACCTCCTCGTCCGGACCAAGTCCTTGGCCTGGATCTTACAAGCACCCATCTGGCCTTTTTGGGCGCTCTGCTTGATTTGCGTGATCAACTGCTTCTCCTGCTTCTCCAGTTTGACCCTGATTTGGTCCAGCTCGCGGATGGCCTTGTCCAGCATGCGCTGATTCTTGCGCAAACGCTCCGCGGGCGTTATGCGCTTTCCAAACACGTACTCCAGAATCTACACCGCGAAATCAGCACCTGGTCCATGGCGGGAACAGCCACACTGCATACGTTCATCGTGATGTTGGGGGTTTGTCGGTTGTTCGAGTACAAAGCGATTGAGTCTAGGATGTATCAGCTGGTCAATCGATGCGACAATGGAAGGACGATGAGTCGTTTGTGTCGTGGGGGAGAAGACGCTGGTGGAGGTTGATGTATACTCGGCCTTGCTACCTTATTCGTAAAGAGACGGAGGTCAAGCGCAGATGAAGTACCTACGTACAACAGCTTGGCACGACGCAGGCAGCCAGGATTCCAAGAAAAAGAGAGCGATTACGCTGTGACAGGTCGCTGCAGGTGCCCACCTGGCTCAGCTGATTAGATAAGGATGCCAGTCGTCACTGACAGGCATGTCTACCACTGCTTTACCTTTCCTTGATGTACCTACCTTACCTTAGGAAGGTGCACAGGGTACTCAAATCAGGCCGCCACACTGTTTGCGACCTTAAGTTATCGCCCTGTACTTTCCGCTGTCGTCAGTATTGTCGTGGGTCCTTGCCGTTCGTTACCGTCTCGTCTGTCGTCTTTATGTTGTTGTTACAAGGTTCTGCCGTCTGCTGTCGTCAACACTTCTGCTGTCTGTCATCGTCTTTAGTGACTTCCCTGGAGGTCACCCCCTGGAGCTGCAAGAGTCGACGGCGGCCTTTTCCGAGGGGCCCCGCTCTTTTTGTTGAACCAATGGGAGAAGCGCCGCGACCAGGAAATTTGCCGCTCCGCCCAAAATCATGCGCTGGGAATTCTGCTAGTGACGAGCTTCCCTGAGTGACCTTGATAAATCTTCGCCATCACACCTACATTTTCTTACTTCCACTACCTTGCCTACCTGACCATGCTCATCCCACCTCCGACAACCCACTGATCAAAATGAGTCAAGACTACTTCTCGAAGAAGGGCAAGACCCCGATGGATCAAGAGATCGAGCGAAACGACCCTAATACGCCGTCGGTGCCGTCATCTAGCAGACCACAATACATGACCGTCGGATCCGGCTCCACATCCGTACATGCGGCGCATCTGCAGTCGCTTCTCGACAACGACTCTGGCTATGGAGGCAGCATTATGGATGGCGATGCCATGGCGTCCTCCAGCACTACCCTCGACCATCACATCCCGAAGCTTGGTGGTGGCCATGTATCCGATGCCGACCGCCGGGCACAAGCTGGTGCCATCCACCAGATGTGGTACAACGCCCACCGAACAACACTGGGCAAGTCTATCCAGAATGTCGTCAAGCTGCTGCAAACCCTACAGGAAATGAACGCGTCTTGGCCCGCGCACTACCCTTCCGTTCAGCGGACTGAAGGAGCACCGCGTCCTGGATTCGGCCACGCCTTTTCGATCATTGGCGACGTGCCTGCGGCGGCCTCTTCCGTTCCATCGTCTCCGACATTCCCTCCTTCTATCCGACGATCTCTGACTTCGGTCGAAACCCATAGCGCAGAATCGAGCAAGGCCCAGGAGAGGCGTCCTGCGGAAGAGCCTCGGCTGGTTACACCCCAAATCGCCCAAGACTTTTCGATTCTGAAGCTCGATCTTAAGCTCGGCTCCCTCCATCAGACAGAACTTGTCCACTCGCTCGAGAAAAGTTCCATCGCTTCTTTGTTGGATGGCAAGATCAGTTCGAGCATTAGGCACCTCCTGAACTTACGCGAACGAATCGAAGATACGTCCTCCAAGGTGCTTGTCACCGGTGATCTCAACGCCGGGAAATCGACCTTTTGCAACGCTTTGTTGCGTCGCAAGGTCCTACCTGAGGACCAGCAGCCGTGTACCGCCATTTTCTGCGAAGTTTTGGACGCGAAGGAAAATGGTGGCGTGGAGGAGGTGCATGCCGTGCACAAGAACGCCGAATACGACCGAAGAAACGAAAGCACCTACGACATCTACAAACTAGCGCAGCTGGAGGACATCGTCATTGACAACGACAAATATACCCAATGTAAAGTCTATGTCAAGGATGTGCGGTCTATCGACAAGTCTCTGCTCAATAACGGAGTGGTGGACATAGCCCTCATTGACGCCCCTGGCTTGAATTCGGACACGACGAAGACGACGGCCGTCTTTGCGCGACAAGAAGAGATTGACGTTGTCGTGTTTGTCGTCTCGGCTGCCAATCACTTCACAATGACTGCCAAGGAATTCATCTGGGCCGCCGCGGCCGAGAAGGCATATCTCTTTATCGTGGTGAACGGTTACGACAATATCAGAGACAAGAACAGGTGCCAGAAGATGATCCTCGATCAGGTCAACGGCCTTAGCCCGAGAACGTACAAAGAATCCTCGGAGCTGGTTCACTTTGTTTCGAGTAACGCTGTCCCGACGGCACCTGTCCCCCCGGGCGGACCGTTTGGCGGTGGCAGCGGTAGCTCCAGTGGTGGCGGCGGGGGTGACGATCCTAGCGATGACCCAAAGGGCAAAGGCAAGGATATTGAAAAGGTTCGCGACTTTGAGAATCTGGAGCAGTCACTTCGCAGGTTTGTGTTGGAGAAGCGCGCTAGGTCGAAGCTCGCCCCGGCGAAGACTTATCTGCTAAACATCCTGAACGACCTCAACACGCTTGCTTCGGTGAACAACGACGTTGCCCGATCAGAGCTTGACCGCGTCACGAAGGAACTAAAGGAGATCGAGCCTCAGCTTGAGACCAGTAGAAAGGCAAGAGCTCAAGTTGGCGATGAAGTCGAGAAGATTACCGAGGAACACTGCAAGGACGTCTACGACCACACGAGACTATCGCTATCATGGGCTATCGACCACGCCGGCGATCAGAATCACGGTGTTCAGTACCGAGGTCTGTTCAGCGCCTTCGACTACGCCGAGGAGCTCAAGGGGGCGATGATGTCGTATATCCAGGAGTCGGTGACCGATTGCGAGGAGTATGCCAGGAAAAAGACGGAGAAGGGCGTCAATGCGATCAAGCAGCTTGGTATTCTTCATCTCGGCGACGAGTATCACAATCTAGTGTTTCGCCCGGACGTCATGTTCAAGAGAAAGCGCGACTCGATGGCGCGTCAGGCCGAAATACCCACGGAGCTCTGGGACTTTGTCGATTGGAACACCATCGTGCAGCAACAGGAGAAGGTAGCGGGCACTGGTATGGCCCTGACAGTGGCAGGTGCCCTTGTTCCACGCATGATGGGTGCCAGCGGATGGCTGGATCATGCGCTGAGTGCGGTCAAGATACTCGGTAACGACAATCTGCGCCGGCTCATTGTTCCGGGCATCCTCGCAGCAGGTACGTTGTTCTTCGACTTGATTTTGCTAGCCTATTAGTCCTGCTTGTCGACAGTCATGAGTCTTTGCTAACAGCAGATAGCATTCGCAGCTGCCGCGTACATTGTCAACCAGATCCCCAACTCCCTGCCGCATCGTCTGTCAACCAAGATTGCTGCACAGTTGGAAGCCGCTGACTACGTGCATGCCAACTCGACCCGCATCTCCTCCTCGGTCCGCAAGGTGCTACGATACCCTGCCGAAAATCTCCGCGTTGGTCTTGAGCAGTCGGTCAAGGACCTCGGTAGCCGCCGCGAAGAGACGCTCAAGGTCCGCCAGGAAAGTGACGTCGCACTCAAGTACTTTGGAAATCTGGTTCGCGACAGCGCGGAGCAGAAGGCGGTCGTTGATGGCGTTGACCTCGACGCACCTCCCCCAGGTGCAACTGCGGCCGGCCTGCACTAGGCCGACGAGGCCAATCTGAAGCTCTCATCTCACTTCCTTGTTTCTGGCGGAAATTCACCTAACGACGGCATGGGACGACGGCGTTGAATATGGTTAGGTGGAAAAGGACATGTCCTGGAACGACCCGTTTGCAGGCTTTTGTACGAAATTATACCTCGGTTTACACCTATCCCCCCCTTTCGTTGGTTCGTTTGTGGGCCATTTGAGCACACCAAGAAAGAATCGCAACATAAGATATAGAAAGTAATAACATCGCACGAATTTTAATCATGTCGTCGAGGAAGAAGACAACCTCTGCTAAGTATATACTCTGTCCCCTGCCCATCAGCTTGAAACGGAGCGACACCAGCGAGCGACGACAATGACAACGACGATCAAGATCAAGGATACTGATAAGTAGTAACAAATGATGGCCAAGAATGATCACAAAACACGATGGAGGCGGATGGACACAAAGACGACGGACGACGTGAGACTTGCACCGAAGCTGCCATCGCTTCGACCGCCCGTGTACCGAGGTCCCGGAGCAAAGACGGGAGCAAAACTAGCGCCATCGGCCCCTCTCCGTGGACAACCCACCTTTCGTCCCTCACTTCTTTCGATTCGAGGTGGTTAGTGTCGGATCATCATCTTCTCTAACATTAGTATAAAAGGTGTCAGGATCCACAGTGGAGTCCACTTCTCAATCCATCGAGTGCGAACCCCTTGCATGGATTCAGGTTCTGGTTGGTCCCTTGCTTCTGGTAGGGGGAAAATTGATTGGTTTCCGGAGGGGGCTTTTCTTGGTGTATGCGTAAACGTACAAAGTAGACGTTGAAGAATCTACATAGAAGAACGACTGCAGCTGTCCGATTTGACCGTGCCTCGGTAAGGTTTCTTGGAGTTTTCATGCAGAACCAGTCGGTGATGGGCGGGTTGCGGTGCCGGTTTGTCTTTTTTTCCCTTCTCCCTGCGCATAAATATGAGCCGGCAGCTTCGGTGGCGGCAAGCTCTCGTCCATGGGGGTGGATGACATTGAGAGGCCGGCCGGAGGGCGTTCCGCTTTGACCTCCTTTCCACCGCGTGCTGTCCATGCTTCATTACCAAGGAAACCGGTGCATCTAGCGGAAGCTGCAGAATGGAGGAGGGGAGAGCGGGCGTTGGGCAATGCATGGCATGCAGCATGGCGAGCTGCAGGTACTCTATCTGAGCTTCTAGCTCGAAATGCATCACCGTTGGTTTTTTCTTCGTCTCTTGTTTCGTTGTAGGCATGGACGAGACGACTTTTGAACTGATGTGTTTTTGGAAGGTCTGTTTGTTTATACCACTGCATGTTTACGAGTACTCCAGCGGTATTCTCACTCTCCCTACGGATAGAGTTGATGCCAAAGATGCATATATTCGAAGTGGAAGCAAGAGACTGGTCGGTGGAGCAGAAACTGAAATCACCCCGTCATCTCGTAAAAGACCTGGCGGGCCACGACTTGCATTCGCTCATCTGCTCAGATACGATCCGGTGGGCACGGGGCACGTGTGTTTTTGTGGTCGTTTAATGAACCCCGACCTTTTTCGTCGTCTCTCATTCGTAATGCTGAACGACGTATTCCGAAGAAGAGGGGCGGCGGCGAAAGGGTCAAAGCGCGTGGAACGAAGGGTGTGGAATGCAGGACTTCACCTTCTCAGTGACGGTTTACTTGTACGGGGCTTTTGGAGCCGCTTGGCTATGATAATGGAAGACATCGCGATGACGGACTCGCTGCCGGCGTTAATCGGGAAGCGCTGTACTGACAGCTGCGATCTGGAAGTGAGAGATGACAGGAATTTAATCTGATGGGAAAGGGGAGAGAGTGTGTTTTCGGTCTTTTCGCCCCGGAGAACCGAGAACTTCCAGGTCTAACCAAGTTGATTGTCTCCGTCGGGACCGGCGGGGTAGGAGATGGACATCGTTGACCATGTCAGCATTTCCTTCTTTCAGAATTTCTGGCTGAGTGAGTCGATCATGTGGTTCCACGCCAATGGGAGGTTCCCAAGCCGCTGGGATGAACTCTGCCAATGCTGCCGAGGTGTGTCTATTTACGACGGACGGGCTCTTTATATGGGAGGCATCTTTGTCAGGCAGAAAGGCTGCCCTGTTGGAGCTATTCGCGCAGAACTATCACGATCGAAGACCAATGGGAGGGGATGGAGTGGTTTGCTGCGTGTCAAGAATCGGACGAGTCACGAAACCCGTTGGTCGCGTGTCGTCCGCTTGCTACACGCGCTCTTGAGGTAGTTTCATCAAACCGTACTCGACATAGGCCTTGCCAATGCAGCGGTCGTATTGTATCCAGAACAAACGCCCCATTGAGAGAAGTCGGGAGTCCGGCAAGCAGACTTGAATATTACACTGCGCCCCAAGGTCTTGCTGTGCAATATTTTTCTGCCCATTCTCTGCTATTACCGCGTTTTGATGGCGTCAAATCTGAATTCTGACGTCTAGATTTGGGTGACAAATGGCGTCGTCTAGCAGCTTCGTTAGCGGTTGGCGTGGCGTGGCGTCGCGTTGTTGACGGGAAAGGGGTAACGGGAGTTGATGCGAAGAAAGGACGACAACATGATGCTACCGGCTAAGTAGCGAGCCACGTCAGGGAAACAGCTTTTATCTTGTTTCGCCCAGCGGAAGTAGTGACCATGACGCTCCCAGGAGCGCATCGTGTACGTTTGTGTCTGGCAAAATGGAAGCCCAAGCGATTTGGTTGGCGAGAACCCGGCCTGGCTTCCTGGAAGGTGTGGTGGTCTGTCCTCCTAATGCATTATAGGCGAGTCAATGGAAGCCCATCGCGACCCTCCCGTTGGGGTCGCCGCCGAAGCGCCACCCATGCCATCCCCTACTGCAGTCGTCGTCCCCCTAGAGTCCTAGACGAAAGAAAAGGAGAGAGGGAGAGAGGGAAAAGAGGGAAAAGAGGAAAAAAGGGATGCTATCCGTCTTGCGCGCGAAATGCCCATCAGTTGCCGATCAAAAGGCCACATTAGAGATGAAATTGGGAAGCGACACTCACTAATGGCCTTTCCTGTCAAGCCCTTTCAGGTATAGACCTGGGCATGGGACCTGGGACTTGTGTCACCTATCAGACCTGTACTTTCCCCCGGTCTGTATCCGTATCAGCGCCGCTGCTGTGCATTTCCACCTCCTATCCCAGGTATCCATCGTCTGAATGTGTCTGGTACTGCGACGTCAGGAAGGGTCGACTTTGAGCCGTTGGTGCAAGCCCCTTCGCTGCTGTTTTGCATCAGAACTTGTCGCTCCTTTTTTCCCGTCGGCTTGTTCTCTTTTTTCCCCCTCCTCACCTCTTCACCGTGGTCAACTCTGTCTCACAGCCCTTCTTCGCGCTATCCCGCGTCAGGCCGGCCATTGGATAGAGACGTCTCAAAGTCAGACTTCATTGTCCTTCTTTTGTCACCACCCGTTATTCTTTACTTCTTTCCACACACCGGCCCTGGCACTTTACGCCGTTCCATCCAGTACAAACGACCTTTTCCCCCACATTCACTTTTCTTACCTGCTACCTAGGTATCTTAGGCCTTATTTGACCTGAGGCACTGGCTAGTTGTAGACGGGCCCAATTTCCTCTTCACCCTTTACCATCTTAGCACACCATATCTGCCCTGTCGGATGCTCGAAGCTGTAATTACCTTGCCTGCCTACCCGTTCCTAATCCTGTCCTGAGTACCCGCCACGAGCCACCCGCTTTACTCGAGACATCGTACAAACGCAGTACATGTCGGCGCATATCGTGTCTAACCTTTATCTATCCGTACCTACCTGGGTATCTTGATTTGTGTCGGTATCCCTGCCGGAACATCAGTTGTATAAGGCATACCGCGCGTCAACCGCCTCTGAGGCCACACCCCCCCAAGCTAGTCAACGACGGAGACCGCCAAGTCAGGCACTGAACTACCTCGCCTTAGTTCAGCACGAGATCAAGCCAGAGTCTGCTCTGCCCAGTTCGGTGCAGAAACCCCCATTCCGCTCGGCCTCCACTTCGCAAGATATCTTACTTTACGTTGGCGAGAGGAAAGAAAGCTCCTTCATTCGTGGCGCTCAAGCCCGCACGCGGCCTGGCACTATCCCTCACCCTTCTTCCTGTCGAGCTTTGATAAACCTCCCTTCTCAACCCTCGTCGCCAAACATCCAGGGGAGAAGAAAGCAACAGGCCAGACACTTTTTCGTGCTGCCCCTGTGGAACAGAACCCTCGAGACACTGACAGACAGTCGTGCCCTTCACCCATGCGCGGCTCGCCCACCCTTGGCCTGTCCTACATGTTGTCACCGCCGCTGCCGCTGCCGCTGCACTCTTCAGCCTTACCCCTGAAAATCGCAACCGCCACCGGTCCGGTCTTCAATTGCTAAGCGACAACCACAACCACCATCACCCACGACCCCCTTCGAGCCACTTTTTTGTTCCTTCCAGAGAATCCACTCCACGAGTTCGCCCTGCGGTGACCCCCCGGCCTCAACACCGCTGTTCACCTCCAGCTTCGAGCGTGTTGCGTGCGTAGCATCTAACCGCATCCACGACAACGCCGCCGCCGCCGACGACGGCCACCGACACCGACGACTCATCTTCCGAACCGATTAGCCTCTGCGAGCCTCTGCGATAGGCCCGCAGCCCGAAAGGGAGGATGTCGCTCAATGGTTTGGACGACCCCAAGGTTAGGGAGGCTCACGAGGCTGCCGTTGCAGAACCAGGAGGATGGTATGATGGTCCCCTCCCTTTCTTCCCCACCACCCGTCGAACTGTCGCAGACTTCGGCTGTACGGCTGAAGTTACTTGCGCTCGGCGCCGCGCATCGATGCCGGCCTGCACCGACGTGGCCTTGTCGCCGAAGAACTTTATTCGCCGCGTGCCTCTCATTACGCCGCGTTGCGCGTGAATTACGAAGGCTAATCATTGGTTTGGATTCTTGCGTGACAGGTTTCTCCTCAAATATGCGAGTCGCGATGACGTAGAGCTATTGGCGCGAGGGAATGGTGGCATTGTTGAGATCCGAAACAACATAGCCCAGTTCGAAGACGGTAACGAAGACCATTCGCCCTTGTTCGGCTTGTTGAGGTACCGCCGCCGGAATGTAATCATCAAATATCTCCCCGAGGATTGCTCTCGACTGGTCCAAGGTGGGTTTTGTCTCTCGAGGGTGGCGCATTGTTTTGCTCGTTTTCCATTCCAAAGGGACATCAAGCTGACCTTGCGCTCTTCTTCAACCGCATATAGTTCGCGTCACGGTTCACTTCAACGCCATATGTGAGCGATTCACACCGTACAACACCGCATTCTCGATAGCCACGGCGAAAGATCTCAAGGACACTAAGCTCTCGGCTGCCTGCTCTCTCCATGCAGCTTCTGGATCGACCTCTTCCTCGACGAGCTCTTTGCGGCGTAGACGGTTGATGGAAATAGCCGAGGAGGAAGAGGAAGAACAGCGTGCAAGCAAGAGGAAGTCCGTAGGCGCAGACGACGGCCCTTCCGAGGACGTCGGCCAAGGCTCGGCCGAAGCCCCGAAATCGCCCATCGCAGGTCCGCCCGTGACGCTCAACGCCGATTTGGCCAATACACCGGAAGAGAGCAAGTTTTCTGGGTCGCTGGAGCCTCCAGAGTTCGTGGGCGCTAGGCCGCCTTCTCCGGCCAGATCGCTCGACGAAGCACGACGCATGTCGTCGCAGTCCGGACGGCCAGAAATCTACACGTCTTCGTCTTACACGTACGGCAAACCCAGAGTCAAACTTGCACCGCGACCGTCGCTTGACGTCGGTGGTCATCCGCGCACAGCTGTGGGGGAGGCCTTTAGACCAGTCTCTCAATTACCGTCTGGCTTCAAGTTATTTTCCAAGGGTCCCAAAAAGGGAAAGACCAAGGAAAATACTCTGGATCCTTCCGAAGCAACCCACTTGGACGAAACAACCGAAATCTCCTTGGCCGCCACTGCAATACCCCTACCCGGCGGGGATTCCACTGCCCACTCGATGCTTGACGAGCCCATTACCATTATCCATAGGCCACACACGAGCTCAGAGCGACCCACCACTAGCTCGGGCGCATCAATTAAATCAGCCATGTCGTCCCTCACCATCGGCCCTGCTTCTAAGCAGACCATCACGCCTGAGAAGGCGCGGTTGATGAAGGCCATGCAACTGCGCGAAAAGAAGAAGAAACTGAGCATGCAACCGTCGCCAGTGTCTATCCCCGTCGTCGATGTTGACGTCCCAATCGAGGAGTCTTCCGAAAAGACCCACTCCACCGAGCACGTCGACGAGATAACCAGCGGCACCCTTGCCACCGAGTCCGACCCCGACGGCGATATCGAGAGACGACTCTCGATATGCAAGGCGGATTCCGGCATCGTCGTTGACCCATCCAATTTCTCGGTCCTCACCGATGCGGCTTCCGAAATCACCCTGAGCGACTCGCACCCGGATTCACCCTTCATCGCCTCATCCGAGCCCGATCAGTCGACAAAAGCGTCTTCGCTATCCGAGTCTACGGACGAGACGGTGAAGGAGCCCGATGACCTGGATCACCAGCAAGACTTCGGCGTTGAGGCCGATGTCGAAATGGGCGACGCGTCCAAGCCATTTGAACAAACGACCGAGCCGGTGGTGGACGTCGTTGCAGAATCTACAACAGTTTCTGCCGAAGACACCATCTTCGAGATGCACACCGAGGAGGCTGTCACGAGAACTACTGAGCCTGAGCTACCAGCTGCCAGCGAAAATATCGAGAAACCGATCGAGAAGACTGAAAACATTGATGAGCCCGAGCGTCACAATTTGCCTGTAGTCGAGCAGACCACCGACATGGCTCCAGGCGAGGAGAAGCTGGAGGAAGACAAGCTTGAGGAGCCTGAAGAAGGACGCCCTCAGCCTGATGGCGAAGAGAAGGTCGCAAAGCCTGATACTCAGCTTCAGCCCAAGGGCCAGGAGACTGCAGCTCCTGAGCTCGATACCGCCCATAAAGACGAAAGGGAATCCCGGACTAGGAGCGCTGTGGCCGAGCTGGACACTGTCAGTCAAGGAGAAAAGGAGCCCGAGATCGAGGGTGCTACAGTCTCCCCTGGGACTCAAAGGGCTGAAGTGAAAGAGGAGGAGCCAACGTCTCCCATCAGCCTACCGATTTCCAAGTTTTCCACAAGCCCAACGCAGACAAAGCCACCCATCACCTCGCCACTTCAGTCTTCCAAGGATGAGGTGAAGGAATATGAGGCGCTCGCGGCAGCAGAGCAGTCGCCCAAGTCGCCTGTTTCTCCCATATCACCCAGCCTCAAAGTTCCTAGGTCCAAGTTCTCCACCCAGGACCTCAAAGCGGCCGCGAGCACGGAAGTTCCTACCATCGTTTCCCCCGACCAGGGCTCACCAAAGCAGCCCTTGCCCGCACCTGTCGAGGAGCACAGCGACGTGGAGGTCCAGTCTGCCGACAATGCGCGTTCGAAGCGCCAGGCCCTGGTCGACCCGATCCGCACTGACATGAAAGAGCCCGAGAAGGGTGATGACGCCCATTTGTCCGATGACGAGGACTTGCTGGACGAGCTCCACTCTGCTACAGTAGAACAGGCTCATCCCATCACCGTCTCCAAGTCTCCCATTACGCCGGTCTTCCCGATAAGCCAGCCAGGCAGCCGGCCGGCCTCACGCGGTGTAGTTCGCACAATCTCGAATCCAATTCGCGGTAACCTCCTTACACCTGCAGATGTGGCTCAGAACCAAAGCCAAAGATCTGTCTCGTCCGGTGCTGCTTTCCTTCACAAGATCACCCAGCAGCAGGGAAACCAAAATCTTGCTCCGAAGCAGCCTGGCAAGATTGGTTCAAGCATCTCCCAGCGTATCAAGGCTCTGGAGAAGCTTTCTGCCTCAGCACCCGGCGGCGTCGAGCCTGACGCAAGCCTTAAGGCACCGAGACCGTCTTCGGCCTTCTTTGCAGTTAGAAAAGGAAGCGTGAGAGAGCCTCCTTCTCGGTCCCCTTCCGTTCTTGGTCGAACAGAGTCCCTGCGTGTTCCCAGTCCAGCTCCCTCGATCCCTCCCGACGACTTGAGGGACTCTTCGTCAGAGTCTGCGAGGGCCAATCGTGAAAGAACAGGCTCCATGGCCAACCGACTGTCCATGTTCGAGGTACCTGGGAGCCAGCCTCCCAGGGGTCGTCCTGAGTCCGTATCCGTCACTGCTCGCATCGTTCGCGATCCCAGCCAAGTTGGAAAAGCTCCCGAGCCCCCAAAGGACCCTTCTGAGTTCGGCCGGCTTGATCTTAAGGTGTCGCCCCTGGTAGTCGATCATCAAAGGGCGGAGTCTCCGATGCCGCCGGCCAACCTGGCCACAGTAGAGACTTCGAAGGAGACCATCCAAGAGAGACGCCTTTCCAAAGAAAAAGAGAAGCGTCGGTCCCAGTCCCTTGATCCTTCAGCCGAAGATGACGCCCCCCGCAGGTCGTCCTTGAGCATCATGAAGGGTTTCATCAAGGATCGCCGCAAGTCTCTAACGTCGCCTCCTGCCGAAGCATTGACAGCCCCTCTGCCCATGTCACCCGGCTCCAAGTCACCCTCCAGACCTGCATCCACCCATCACAGTTCTTCGGGGTTCGGCCGTCGACCATCTGTCAGCAGTCGTCGTTCGTCTTTCAGTAAGGAGAACAACAACAGCGGAACAATGTCTCCTTCCATGTTTACCGAGGGAAGCGGCTCCGGCGATGACAGCAAGTCTACCACCAGTGACAAGAAGAAGGGCCGCGCCAGCCGCTTCATGCGTCGACTGTCATCCTCACTCAGCAGTACTGGCCGTGCTAAGACCATGAACCCAACTGCCATCTCTCCCACCGTTCAGGAGGAAGAGGCATCGGAAGTCTCGCGCCTCCAACAGCAGCCAACCATCGAAGCCTTCATGGGAGATGTCAACGTCCAGTTTCCGGACAATTTGCTCTGGAAGCGACGCAGCCTCTCGCTCGACTCCCAGGGATTCATCATCCTCAACATGGTTGCTGGATCAGCTGCCGCCAAGGATAAGGCGACTGCCAGCGCCGGAGTGAAGCGCTACCACCTCTCGGACTTTCGTGCACCCTACATTCCTGATGTTGAGCTTCAAGAGCTGCCCAACAGTGTTGTCCTGGATTTTGTAGAGGGATCAGGCCTACAGATTGCGTGTGAGGATCGCGCCGGGCAAATGAGTGTTCTCCACAGTAAGGAACGAACTCTTCCGATGTCATCAACTCGAGCTGACTCGCTCTAGTTCTCCAAGATGCCCACCAAAGCCACAGCTCTTTCGGCCAGTAGGTCGGAGCAGTGAACATTATGACTTCAGCTTCTTACACACACCCTTGAATTCTACCCAACCTTTATTCTCACCCCAAAACAGCAAGCACACCGTTTCTCTTTGTCGGCATACACATTCTAGACCATTGCTCTCGATACCACGAAGTCCTCTGGCCCCGTTGCTCTTCATTATTCCATCACCAAACGCTGGGCACATTGCCCGAGACAATTTTTGGTGCTCAGCTACACCAAAACTACTACATAGCACCTTTCCCTATTTTCGTCTTACACTGGGCACTAATTGCACGTTGCATAGCCCAACATCTTTGCCGTGTTTTCTTTTCGTTCAACCCCTTTTTTGCAACTTCGTGTCAGTCAGGAAATGATACCACCCCGCGAGGGGACCGTTTAAGGGAGAGAAGGGTAAGGAGAATATCAGAGCGTCGCTATTTGGTTGGAAACGTCCATTGCGTGTCGGTCACTTCTCCGAGGCCATCTTCTTTGCAGGAGGGGGGGGGGGGGGG
>QAPG01000390.1:0-22754 GCA_004366825.1 Colletotrichum spinosum
TTATAATTAATATTATAATATTAAAATAGTTATATAAACGCCGCAAGCTTTACGAAGTATAGTAGATTAATAGAGATAATAATATTACTAATATTTTTATAAAAAATATATTAAATTATATCTTTAAGTAAGTTATTAATTCGAATTATATAACTATTTAAATAGAAAGATAAGTAATTTAAATAGAGTAAATAAATAAATATTTAGGTATTATTAAAGTAAAAAGTATAGATTACTAAAAGTATTATTTTTTATATAAATAGATAGGTATTAAGGTATATAGTAAAAAGAAAAAGTTGCTAGTATTAGTTATACTATACTATAAGGTATATAGTAACTATATATATTACTATATATATAATAGTATACTTTCTATACCCTATTAGTATTAAGTATTAGGTATCTAATACTAGTTATAGCTAACTATATAGTAGTAAGTAAGTAATTATTATACTATAGTTCTAAAGCTTTATATAGTATATAATATTACATAATATAATAATAATAATAACGAATAACTAGAATAGTAGTTTGCACCTATACGGTAAGATTACGTATAGTATATGTTACCCTCTAGATTAACTAATAACCTTCTAGTAGTCTCTAGAGTTATTATTATTAGAAGCTATAGTAGAGGGCTCTTACTGTAAGTTATACTTTGAGAGGTTGGTATAGCTATATATTTTCTAGTAGTCTCTTATTAGAAGTTATAAGAGAAGGCTTTTGTTATTTAAGCTACACGGAGGAGTTTCAAGAGGCTATATAGATCTTCGAATGCGTCTACTAAATAAGCTTAATTTAGCTATACTAAAAGTCTAAATCGAGTATAGCTATATAGAATACTTCAATTTAAATAGAATAAAGATATATATTTAACTCCTTAATAATATTTACCTTAAGGGATTTAGTATATAGTTTGAAACCTTAGTAGGAATTAGAAAAGCTTTAAAATATCTATAAGAAACTAGAGGTACTATAGATTCTAATAACTAGGGAAGAATTATAAAAGTTAAAAAATTATTTTATTTACTAAATACATTCTAATAAATAATTAAATTAAGTATATAGTTAACTTAATAATAAAACTATGAGGAGTATTTTATTTCAAATTATAATAAGAATATATGATTAACTACTAAATAGTAGGATCTATAAAAAATTAATATATAGTTTCAAGACTTCTAATATTTCAAAATAAGAAGAATCTAAAGCATCTAATAAGAATAAATCGCATAATCTTTTTACTTGTAGGCTTTAGGTTGAGATTATAATTACTTCTTCTACTAAAAATACACCTTATTAATCTATAGTATAGTAGTAATAAGTTAACTATTACTAGTAGAAAGGTCAACTACTAATTAGTATTAGTTTATCTAGAGAGTTATACATACTATATATAATCTTACTACCTAGGTGTAAAGTAGTATTCTAGTTATTTATTATTGTTATTGTTATATTATATAACGTATAGCTATATATATAGAAATAAGACTTATATAGCCTATATAGCCATATAGCTAGTATAGCTATGTAGTACGTATAGGCCGTACTGGCCGACTATTTAGTATTTACCCAACGGCGCTATAGCGTAACAGCCTATAACGGATAAACTGACATTTTCATAAGCAAATATATAATCTTATAAAATATATTGTAATTTAAAAAGTAAAACGTATTTACCAAGAATATTACTATATATAAGATACTTATATAAAAGTAAACGTATTAATAGATATAGAATATTAAGCTATAAGTAATATATAATAGGATATATATTCGAAATATAAGTTATAAAAATATAGTTTATTTAAATAAGAAGAAAATACTTAATCATATATAAGTAAGCTAGTTAGGCCTAATATAAATTTGTGATAAATAAATAATGTGGTATGTAGTCTGAATATAGATTATTGAACAGTATGATCTATTTAAACTAGAATGAAGTATTTGAATATATATAAATAGAGTAGTTAGGCCTTATTTAATCTAGTATAGCTACCTAGTAGACTCTATGCTATATTTATTCTTATATACCTCTTAGTAGTAGAGCTGCTAGAGATAACTCTATACTTTATAAACTACTCTGAATAAAATATTATTATAAATAAAAAATAAAAAATCGTTCTTTAACTAAATTATTAGAATACTTAAATAAAAGAAATAGTTTATATCACAAACTTGTTATAATTTATTATATATTTAACTATTCTTTATTTTACCTTTAATAAGAATAATTAGCTGGTTCTTTCTAAAATCGTTGTTTATTTGATTTGTAAATACTATAAATAATTCGTTCATTATTTGTACCTACTCGTTTCTTTTTTCTCCTATATATTAACACTTTTAATAATTACCCCCTGATACTTACTAGTAGTATATACCAATAAAAAGGATTCTATATATTGATTTCAGTATAAATAGCAGTTTTGAGGTATTGTTAATACTCTAATTGTATTCTAAATCTACTAAAGCTAAAGTAGCTAAATAATTCAGTTAATATTACTATTATCTTTCTAATATATCTTAATTGAAATACTTTATTAAGCAACCCTATATTAATATTTATTTGATTTATTTCCACATTTAAAATGATACTTTTTAATTCTAATTCAAAAATAGTTAAAGATTATAATTTAAAGTTACAATAAGTATTTTCTAATCTTATTTAATTATTAATAATACTCTTGATACTTAAAATACTTTTCTTGATTCTTTTCAAAAAGTCTATTTTACTTGATATGATTTACTATACTATATGTAATATAAATAAATTAATTGTTATTACGTCTCTTTCATATTTCTTAGCATGAATACTATTATTAATCTTCCTTATGTTACTTATAATTATTTAATTTCTTAAATTCAAAGCTAGATGACTAATACTATAAGTATCTATATAGTTAAAATAAACCTAATATTTAAGTCATAAGATAAACTTGAAGTAATTTAGCTTAAGTCTTTTATTTAATTATATTTTACTAAGATTTCTAAATTATTAGAATACTTATTATTTTTGTTACTATCCTAAGTTTGTAAAGTATTCAAAACTGATAGTATTAAGGTTATTATTATAAAGACATTAGTTATTATAATAAAGAAGCTAATTACTTCTACTAAAGTCAATACTTTTATAACTACTTTATAAATGTTTCTATTCCTTTACTTCTTTCTAGAAATAAAGCAAATAACTTAACTAGTAATTTCATAATTAAAAAGAATAAGAAGAACTTAAATTTATTGTTAATGATAAGGAAGATAAAGAGAAGAATATTGAGCAGCTTATGGAATATCTTAGGAAATATATTAAGAACATCCATAATTTTGTAAAGAAGTCTATTTAAATCAGAAGTCAGGAAGCTTCTTTTAAAACAAATAACTGTAAATATCAATTTAAAAATGATAAATATAAGTTAATTAACTTAAATAAGAGGTTTACTCTTTCTGAAAGTATTCTAATAGAATCTACTTGAAAAAAAGAATTTTAGATACATCTATAGGAAATAAAAAGCTTATTTGTTCAAGATAAAGTTAATTAGTAATACTTAGTCTATTTAAATCATTCCTTATATTATTTATCACTTAGGCTTTATATTTCTTTATAGAAATTGTTTCTATACTATTAGAATTAGAAAGAAACATCGACCTTTTAATTAGTACTATTGGCATAAAGCTAATTTAAAGGGATCTTATATTTTAGTCTATAATAAAACATATAAAACATTTAAAAAGTATCTTAACATTATTTAGATTTTAAATAATAATAAAGCAAGTAATTTAGTTTGAAATTTTAGTTTTAAATCTAATTCCCTATAGTTCAAGAATAAGAAAGTTAGTAATATAAAGAAGTTATTCTAACTTAAGCTTTAGTCTAAATAGTGAAAAGAGTTTAAATTAGTTTCTTTTAAGAATGGAAGTATTTCTAATTTTATTATCAAAATTCTAATTATTATATAACTTATTTCTGGTTAATTATTTTAAGTATTACTGTTTATTTGACTTCTTATTATTAGTTATATCTCTAGTTCTCTAGTAATCCTAAACATATCTCCTATTAATTAAAACTCTATACCTTAGGTAATTACTAGGGGACTTCGAAATTGGAATCGTAAACTTTGAATAATTATTAATAGATTTAAAAACTAGAGTTTTAACTTTAGTATTCTAGTAATTAGTTTTAGTAGTTTCCTTCTATTGCTTAGATAAATATTAATATTAGCTCCCTCTTTTAGAGAATATAATGAATTTCCTTTGCTTCTTTGAATTAACTTTTATATGTTAATTACTACTTCTTATTTATCTATTTAGAGTTTCAAATCTTAATAGTTAATTTAAATTAAATAAGAGTTGAATTAGAAAGTTCTATTCCTAATAGATACTTTGAAGAGTTCTACTATCCTTTTACTTTTTATATAAATATTATTAAAGTATCTCCTTAAAAAGCTAGCTTTTAGGAATTTAAATTACTTATATATATTATTTTAATAGTTAAGAATAACTTTAGAAGACTTACCTATTTACTTTAACTAACTCTAAAAACATTACTTATAAATCTATGAAGTTGAGAAGTATATTAAATTATTTAAACTTTACTTGTGTTAGATTCCTTATAAGTTTAGCTATTACTAATAACTTTATAAATATATAGATAATTCTACAAAGACTTTTGAAATCTTTTAATATAATTAGATTGATTCAATATCTATATATGAAAATATAGTAAATAGATGCTTACTATTTGAAACTATTAGCTTAGTAATTAAATAATTATTATTATAGATTATCTAGATATTTCTAGAGTTAAACTTTATATTTGAAGATATTTATTTTAATATTATAGCCCTTCTAAAGTATATCTCATACTGAAAGGTTCTATCCTAATTACTACTGTTATAATAATGTTTTATTAAATAGCTTTCTATTAGATTACCTTTCTAAATAAGAAACAATATAATTATGATTTAACCTTTAGGTTTCTTTATAATTTATAAAAGGGGTTTCTTTAGTAATTAAAAATATCTGACATATCTTATTTATACTCTCTAAGTTTCTAAATTATAATATTAAGAATCTTATTTTATAGAAATATTAAATTATATAGAATATAATATTTCAATATATGTTAAAAAGATTTATAACATACTGCAAGAATAGATAATATGTAAATAGAATATCTAGTTATATTATAATTAATATCTAAGATATCAAATCTATTTTTATCTAATATATATAAATCTATTAAGACATAACTTAACTACTATTTATAGTAAGAAATACTATTCGAAGTAGTATTATTACTATTAATTTCTGTTCTAAATTAAAGTATTCTGTATTTTAATAGTATATATATCATAAATTAAATAAGTCTTCTAATATTCTTGATTTCTTGCTATTTAAACTCCCAAGAAGTATTCAATAGAATCTAATTTACTAAGTTTATAGGTATATTGTATATTTATGTTAATCTTAAGAGTATTGTCTTAACTACTTTATAATATGAGAGAAGAATATTATCTATATAGAAAACATATTTAATTACATTTACTCTATACTTAGAATAATATTTAAACCCTTCACCTTATATATAGATGTAATTATATATTTTACCTAATAATAGTATTTATATTAATACTAGCTTATAACTAGTTAAAATAATAATAGAATTACTTATTATTATAGATAATTATACTTCTAAATCTAATATTTAACCTTATAATAATAGAAGACCTCATAGTAACAATGTAGATATAGAGAACTTTACTAAGACTAAGGCTTATTATATATAGCTAAATATAACTACAAAGTCATAAGGTTAGGAACTCATTTTAACTTCTTAAAAATAAGATAAAATAGAATATTTATAAGAATAAGGCATTCTATAACTTATTATTCTTCTATATCTTTTATAATAGATCTAAAATCCTCTTAAAGTTTATATAGTTATTGATAAGAAGAAAAGTATCAGATAAATATAGTAATATATACCTATAGCCTTCATAATTAAAACTATTAGTTTATTAAATTAGGTTTTAGTGAGATTATCCTAAAAGCTATAATTAATAAGTAGTTTATAGATATTTCAACAATAACTATCTAATTATCCTATAAGCTATTATATTGAACCGGAAATTTCAGAAATTATATATTAATTAGATAATATTCAAGTATTAATATATTACTATAATACTAATTACTGGATACCTTAAAGTATTATAATAACATAATTATCAGGGGCTTGAAAATTGTTAAGTTATATTAGAAGGATTTATATCTATATAAAAAATATTTATATGTTGACTATACTTAATTAATATATTAGAATCATCTACTAAAAAGAATAAGTCAAATCCTACTATACTTATATAGAAATTGTTAGTTAGCTTATATTAGTAGTAAAGAACCTTTATATTAATAATATAGAATCTTATGTTAGAAGTAGGTAAGGTTTAGTTTAGAAGATATTAAGATTATAGATATTAAAGTAATAATAAATATTTGAATAGAATGCCTATAATTAGTAGTAATTGAATGTTTCGAAGTATTCGAATCATATATTAGTAGCTATAAAAGTATAAGAATATAAAAGTATAAAAGTATAAGGATATAAAGTTATTATAGAAAGAGTTATTAGTTATTCATTATTAAAAAGGTTAATATAAGATAGGTATACTAACTAAAGGTATAAGAGGTTTAGCTATAGATTAACTAGAGGTTAGTTATAATTGTTAGTAGAAGGATAAGAAGGCAAAAGGTATATTTTGGGAAGTAATATATTTGCTAATAGTTATAATAGAAAGCAAGCTATTAGCTCCTTCTGTAGAAGAAAATATAAATATCTAAACTCTTATTGTTAAATAGATAAAACTCTTTTAAATGTAATAAGAAGCTTAATAGTTTTAATATAATATAGATAGCTTTATATTAAAGAAAGAATATACTTTGAAACTTATAAAAAACTTACTCAAATTCTATATATTTCTCTATAATCTTAAATCTATTTAATAATTTAATATCCACAATGATAGGTAATTTCATTACCATTTTAACCAGGTGTAAGCTAGCATTAGCACGAATGCTGTTATTAAGTAAAATTTATAGTTTAATCTATATATAGGGTGCAGAGCTTAGATACCATTCTAGGTATAGAGTAAAAGTAATTAAATTTAATAATTGAATTATTATTAGTAAATCTACTCATATTTCTTATAACATTTAGATATGTATTATGATTATTAAAGTATAAGACTTTAAAGTTAAATTATATTATAATTACTATAATTGTTTAAAAGATTTAAATAGTTAGTACTACTATACGTATAATTTATAATATATTAATTAGTTATGAATTTCTATATATATAGATATTCTTATTTCATATTATTTTAAATAACTATTTATATTTATTTTATACATAAATACCTATCTAAGAAAAAGGGGTTGAGTCTTAACATCTTAGTAGTCTATTTCTTATTCAATATCTCTTTCTTTTGAACTTTATAATCTTAGTTCTTATTATGTTAATAAAGAACTTTAATAATATTTCTAATAATTCAGTAATATCTCTCTAAATCTTTAGTAGTATAATTAGTTAATTAATTTATACTTAGATTCTAGTAGAAAGTATTGGATTTACTTTAATATATAAAAAACTTCTACTTCTATTATTCTAGTATAAGTAATAAGAAGTTCTGCGATATTTCTATATGAATAAATCGTATAAAGATTGCTCTATAAATGCATACTTGTTTTACCTTTATACTTTTAGTAGTTCTTAAGTAAATAAAATAGAGGTATAGAGGTTTATTCTCTTATAAGGTATTAGAAGTAGTTCAAGCTATATATGCTATAGTTATAGCGCCTTATGTGCTGTAGCTAGAATAGCTAGTACGTTGTAGTTATGTTATAATATATACTACACTTTAATTTATATACTATAATTATAATATATTATCTGTTATAGCTATACTAGCTTATATATTATATGAAAATATGTATACTATAGTTATAGCATTCTATATACTATAGCTAGAATACTAATAGTATAATTAGAATTCTAAAGTAAACCTTCTATATAAGAATCTTAATATCTCTATAAATAATAGTTAGAAATAATTAATCCTGCTATTAATTATACTACTATTTCTCCCTCTTTTTAACTATTATTAATATAGACATTCTGAATATATCTTTATATTGAGAAAGCTACTTTTATCACATTATATTTCTCCTGATTGTATAGTTATCTATAGTCATAACTTGCCTATTAACTTACCCACCTATCTATCTATTCTAATAGAAAGACCTTTCTTCTTTAATACTATGTTTTAAATAGAAAAAGATATTATTAAAAGTTCAAACAATGTTTATCAAATTCCTATTACCAATTAGATAAATAATTATTAGTAAAACTATCTTATTTACATTCTATGAAGAACTAAATATTACTATTATACTCTATTAAAAGTATTACATAGTTATTAATATGAACTTCTAGTGAAAGTTGTTATTATTACTTATTTCTATATAATTAACCTAGTTTTTGATTAGTTAAATCTATTATTTTAATTAGCTAAAATTTAGAGCTAGATTTGAATCTTCTCTAAGTTAGTTAAATAGAAGGTTTAAAATATTTATTTCTATATTTATTTGAAGTAAATATCTCTTGTTAACTAGTTTGATCTCCAACTTTAAATTTATTATTTCATTTTCTTATTATTAGTACATATTTTCAATTCCAATTTCTATTTAGAATTATTTCTTCTAATTCAGACTAATGAGAAGTTTAGATTAATCCTAATAGTTTAAATACTAATTTAAGTATAATTAGATTCTCTCTATTATTTTTCAAAACTAATTCTAATTTTAATTTAATACTTTAAGTTATTTCTAATATTAAAATAATAGTTAGTAGAAGAAAGGTCTCTCTATTAGTTATTCTTATTATTCTAAACCTTTTGAATATTTCAAGAATAAAGTTTTTATCTTCTTCAGTAATTAATTTAACTAGTAGTTTTATAATTCTTTCCAAAATACCTTTTAAAGATTCTATTTTAAATAAAACATTATATTATTAAATTTAACATCTTAAATAATACTAACTTCTTAAACAATAGAAGCTCAGACTTTATAGAGATTATAAATATTTACAATATAACATATTAAATATATAATATCTGTTTAGTTTAAGTTTAAATAACCTTTTCATAATACTTTATTTATAATATTTCTTAAATAGGTATATTCCATATCTATAGATATAAATCCTTCCTCAGTAAAATTATAATATTTTCATGAAAGCCTAAAGTACACTTTAGTATTTATTAATAAAAATACTATTTGAACTAAATTTCTTTAACTTCATATAATAATTTCTAGTTATTTTAAGTATTTGGAGATATATTATATAATATAACTACTATTCAAACTAATTCTATTTAGGATTTAGAGAATAGGCTTATAGCCTTTTATATTTCTTTCTTTAAGTAATCAGTCCGTTTCTAATATATCTACGTATTTCAACTAACTATTTAATTCAAAAGAGAAATAGTTTGAAATTAATTCTTTATTCTACTATTTATCTTTAGTAACTAGTTTCTCGATTAATTATTATTATAATTCTTCTGATACTTTGTTAAATCTTATATATTTAAAAACCTTTCTATTATCCTATCTAACTCTTTAGTATTCCTTATATTTAGAAAATTAAATTATAAAACTTATTAGAGTTTTAAAAAAAAAGAAAAGAATCCAAGGATTTATCCTTAGTAACGAGTATTTAGGAGTTAGATATATAAACTTTGAGAAAATTGAATAAATCTTTAATAATATAGTAGAATAAATAGATTAAATATAATTCTAAAGTTTATCTAAAGAAAACTTATTAAGAATAAATCTTTATATAGTAAGAATGATCTAGTCATTATAATCTTAGAAACTTCACTTTTTAAGTATTCAAGATTAACAATTTAAAAGTATTCTATTTAAAGTATTATATTCAAAAGTATTATATCTGGTATTATTTAATTTGATTTCTCAGAGAAGCCTTTTACAGTAAAGTTAAGAATACAATATATTTAGAAATCCTAAGATAATATTCAAGTTATTTGAATAGATTATAAGATAATTGAAAACCAACTTATATTTATTTTATACAAAGCTATATTTCTCAAATAGCTATTTCACAATAATAGATTAGTTCATTATATTAAATTTTAAAAGTATAATTAAAGGTTTAATATTAGAATTTAATCTTATTAAGAAGTAGAACTTCTGAAATAATATTCATATAGAAGCTTTTCACTTAAACTATATTATCTAATACTAAGTATAATATATTTTCCATTTTTTTACTTATAAAAGTCTTTTTTAATTACTAAATTATTTTATCTAATTATCAAGAAGTTAGTTAAATTATGTTGAATAGTGTTTATTCTTTTATTCAATTTAAAAGATTTCTTCTTTAATAAATCTATTAAGTTAATAATATAGACTGTTTTATAATTATTAAGTGTTTTACCTATCAAAAATAAGGAAAGCTTTCAAATAGTAAAGAAGATTTTAAAGGGGATTATAATTAACCTTTTCAAAAGAGAAAGATTAATACGTATATATATTAAATTAGAAAAGTATAATTACTATTATTAGACTCACTATTTAGAAGAACTATTTTGACTTTTAGAATATCTAAAGATATCTCACTAACTTTATTAACATTTCTTTTAGAATTTAACTTGTTTCTTATGATTAATTCTTAGTAGAAAATATTGTGTTTTAAGTTTTTTATTTTATTTATAATATTATTTCAAACATTAATTCCTATCTAAGTATATAGAAATCTAACAGATAAATTGATTATAATATATTTGATATATCTATAGTTTTTAGAAAGTACAGATAACTTTTAAAACTATATAAATATTTTAGTTTGAATTAAGAAATCTTATCTAACTTTCTTATAAGAATATTTAAAACTAATAGTATTATTATAGAATGGTTTCTGGATATTACGTAAGCGCGTATAGCTACGTAATCAGCCGTCCTATTACTATAAAAACCTATAAACAGCAGTCACAAGCGGGGGCTTTCTTTCCTTACGTATTAATATTTATTAAATAAAACTACTTTTGGCTACTTACGGTTCAAAAACGGCTTGCCAAGCCTAAAAGAGTAGTACTAACTATTTATTAGTACTTATTTTATAAAAAATAGTAATATAACTGATATATCTATTTAAATCATAAAGCTATAATTATAACCCGTTTAATATAAAGCTATTATAGCTATTTATAATAAGGTATTATAAGGCTATAGCTAAATTATATTATTTTTACTAAATGTACTATAAGGTAAGAATTATTCTATTATTAAGAAGAATAGTATTCATTATATATATTTTATTTATAAAACTTCTTTCTATTAGTTTAAAGAAATAGGAGCTTTAGGCTTAATAACCTTTTTTCTTAATTTCTTCTTATTAACTATATTATTTTTATCTGATTGCTAATTTGACTAATTAGATAAGCCAGATTAGCGTATAGACTTCAGCTTAAAAGTGGGGTAATGATAATAATATTATTATTCGTTAACTATAGTAGTTAACGTTATGGTAACTACTATAGCAATTAACGTCATCAACACTACCTACTATATGTAACGCCTACAGTAGTTATACTACTTCTAATAAAAATAGTAGTTATATATTTATGCGATTTATAAGATCTATATAAACGTAGGGTAATAGAAGTTATATATCTATATAAGGTAAGAGTAGTACTAGTACCTACTTTCTATATAAGTAGATTTATAATAATAATAATAATACTAATAATAATAATAATAGCCTAAGACCTACTTTTACTAAAAGGGTATATAACTCTAAAAACTCTAATAATAATATCTCTAATACTTTTAAAAGTAATATTAAAGTAAGTATTAGTAACTATAATGCGCCTAATAATTATAATAATTATAGTAATAATAATACTCCTAATGAATTTAATAATTATATTAGTAATAATATAGTAAGTACTAGTAATAGTAGTAGTTACTTGGAATGTAATAATTTAGATTAAAAACTAGAAGGTAGGATTATAAGAATATAGCTTTTCTTTTTAACTAGGGGTAATTATTATAGAATGGTGTGTAGATATTATATAAGTGCGTATAGCTATATAATTAGCTATCTTATTACTATAAAAGCCTATAAATAGTAGTTACGCGTGGGGGCTTTCTTTCTTTACGTATTAATATTTATTAAATAAAACTACTTTTAGCTACTTATAGTTTAAAAACGGTTTGCTTAGCTTAAAAGGGTAGCACTACCTACCTGTTACTACTTATTTCGTAACAAGTATTCTACTATATTTCTTTTCTTAAGCTTTTATTAATATAAGATAAAACTAAGAATCTTTCTCTATATTTAATTCAACTCTTAATTTTTGAATTTAGAATTTCTTTCTTAATAATATATTAATATTAAATTGTAATTCAATTAGGCGAAATATATTAATCAAGTATTTAAAATTATTGTTTATGAGTTAGAATTCTTTAGATTCTAAGAGTTTGATATATAATTATTTTAAAGTAAATAGTATACTATTTATTATATTCTATTGAAAGAAAGATGTTGAAGTTGGTTTTATTTAGAGTCTTCTTCTATTTCACCTTAACCTATTACTATATGATGCAATTACTTCAAATATATTAATATATTAAAACTTTTAGAAAGGTTTAGAAAGAGGTATTATAATTATTAAGGAATTCTATTTAAATAAGTATTAAAAGATTATTATTAATACTCATATCAACTTATATCTAAATTATTTTATAAGATTTCTTCATCTCTTTATAATTAGATTCTTAGATCACTCAAAACTTAAAATCTATTATATAATAATTAAAAGTACCTTTAGCTTTAAAGATAAAAGGCTTGATATTTTCAAGTATCTATTAAGTAATGTTGTTTGAGATAAACCTTCTATAAAAGTTAAATAAATTAATTAGTTTTAAAATATTAAGATTCAATCTAATATTTAAATTAAATTATTTGTAGATATTTCAGTTGGTTATATGGAATTATAGTATAATATATCAATGATTAAAAATAGAGCTATTAGATAGCTTTATTATTATATCAAAACTACTAATAGTAAAGTATGTAATTTTGAAGTAGTTTATTGGAGAATTGTTATAATAAATTAAAAGGATTTTCATTATACCTATCACTTAAAAATAATTTAGAAAGTAATTAACTATTCTTTAACTTATAATTATAATAAATAGATAATATAGTAGATAGTTTAAATATAAATTTTTAAAGAATATGATTTATTTAAATTAGAATTAAGTCCTTAAATATATATAAATTGAACAGTTAAGCTTTATATAATTTAATATAGCTACTTAGTAGATTCTATACTATACTCTTTCAATAGTATGCCTAATAGAGATAACTCTATAATTCTGATTCTTCTAAATGGTATATTAAAATAAATCAACTAGAGTAATTAAACTTTCTAAGATTATTCTTTAAAGACTTCAAAGAATATATCTTAATAAATATATTATAATTTAGCTATACAATCAACTACGACTTATCATTCGTCAATAAAAATAATTAATCAGCTTCTTTTAAATCGATTATTTATTTGAAGTTTCAAATATAATAAATAACTCATTTGTTCTCTTTAGCCTACTTCTTTCTTTATCTTCTAATATATTAATGGTTTGAACTGATAGTATGTTCTTACTTATTAGTAGTCAGTGTTAATAAATATAAATCCCATATATCGATTGTGCATATAATACTTCTTTTTCAATTATTACTCATATTCAACTTTCAACTTCTATAAATATACTTATTAAAATAAAAACTATTATTAATATATTTCTTAATGTTATTATTAATCTATTAATATACCTTTTTTCAACTAGTATCAACTCTTATAATCTTATACTTATTCTTACTTACTTTACTTCACAATTAAGAGAAATCTTTTCTAATTCTAAATTGCAAAATATTGAAGAGTTATAATAAGAGATCTGAATGAATAATTCATATCTTTACTCTACTATTAATAATATATCTAATACTTAAGATCAGTCTACTTATTTATTTTGAGACCTATACTATACTTAATATTTTCCAATATTTTCTATTAACGTTAAAGAAATAAGTACCAATTACTTTCCTCTTATATGTTTTTTAATTAATACTTCGATTAACTTTAGTAATTCTATTTATCATTACGGAGTGACTAGTATTTAAAGCTAAGTTGCTAATATATTAATTACTTATTTATCTATAAGGAATTCAACTTTTAAGTAGTAATACAAAATCAAAATATTCTAACTTAAAGAATTGGTTTATCTAGAGGGTAATATACGTTACATATGATCTTACTATATAAGTATAACGTAATATTCTAGATATTTACTATTATTATCATTCTATTATATAGCGCGTAGTACTATATAGAACTCTAGATCTATAATATAGTAATAACTTACTAATTACTATATATTTAACTATAATTAGTATTAAATCTCTAGTACCTACTACTAGTAAGGCGTAGAAGGTATATTATTATATATATACTAATATATATAATTACTATATACTTCATAGTATAGTATAACTAACACTAGTAAGTCTTTCCTTTTACTATAGACTCTAATACTCGTCTATTTGTACGAAAAAATAGTATTTTTAGTAATCTATATATCTTTATTTTAATAACACTTAAATACTTGTTTATCTATTTTATTCAAATTGCTTACTTTTCTATCTGAATAGTTATATAGTTTAAATTAATAAATGTCTTAAAAGTATAGTTTTATAAAGATATATGCCCTATAGCTTATATAGAATGCTAGAATAGCTAAGGTTGGATTATATATTATACAATATAGTAACCTGAAGTTACTATAAGAAAAAGGCCTTCTTATAGCTACTACTAAATAGCTTACTAAGTTAAAGTTTTATAATCTATAGAGATCTATCTTTTATTGCAACATCCTTTCTTATTGAACTTTTAACTATTCCTTATAATTCTTCAACTTCTATTTCTTAAAGGAGTAAAACTGGAATTTTAGTAATAGCTCTATTATAACGAATAGCTACTGAATATATAGTTTTAATAGTAGTATCTATAGTTATATCAAAAACAACTATACTTAGAAATATAGTATCTGTAGTAATACTAACTACTAATAAGAGTATAGTAATCTTCTTATTATTTAAACTTCAAATAATTACTAATAACCTAAGCAACATATCAACTTATACTCTAATATTAATAGTCATATTATACTATTAAGGTTAATCTTTATAGGTACTATTAAGTTAAGTAGTATAGTAATTTATATTATAAAATTCATAGTTATTGAATAAAGTAATATTACTGTAGTAATATTTAATACCTTTTCAAGTAGTAGTCTTTCTTTATACAGGTTATATCAGTATAGCTACTAAGTATTAAGGTATTAGTAACTTTAATACTATTACTTCTCAAAATAACTCTTAATTATAAGAACTAATTAATACTTCCCAACTATCCCTATAGTTTATTTTATAAGAATACTATTTTATATAAAATTGAGGATTAGTCAATAATAATTCAAAATAGCTATACTTTAGAATTAGAAGTTTCTAAAGTATATAAGATTTGATTAGTTAAAGTAAAGTTGTTCTATACCTTATAAACCTAGTAGTATAACTATTGTTATACTATATTAAACTTTATATAAGCTAGCTTTATAGTATTTACTCATTCCTTATTAACTACCTCTACCTTATAAAAACTATACCTATATAATATACTTTATATATTTCAATTTAAAAACTATACATTCCTACTTAAACTTTATGTTAAATAAATAGCAATTTATAGAATTCTCAATATTCTTATAGAAGTATTAAGACTTCATACTTTTACCTTCTTCTATTACTTTAAAGTTAGATTACAATAATATTTATAGTACTTAAAGTTGAATAACTAAATATCTAAAGCAGTAGTTCTAATAGCTAAATACTTATAGAAAATATCATAGCTTTATAAAGAAAAAGGCTTTAGTAGTATAAAGAGTATTACTACTAAAGAATTAAAACTTAAGTATTATAAGGAGATTAATATTCTAAAAAGCTTTTTAAAAAGAAAATTGTACTTTAAAGATTACTTTTTATATAAAATATATAGTGTGGTGTATTACGTGTTCAGCCCCCTACTTAGTAGGTAGCCTTATATAACGCCTAGCATTAAATTTCGATAATAAAAAAAACCTTGTAATATGTTATAGCTTATATATATCTCTATAGGTAAATATAGTAAAAAGGACCTAGTAGTGTAGTATTCAGTTTAAACCTAGCCTTAACCTAGAAATATATAAGTAATATAAAGTAATAGAGTAATAACTAAATATACTAACTTACTAGTATAAGCTATATAACAATCTCTATAGTAGTAGCTTCGAAGTATTAAACTTATTATAGTTGTACTTATAATATTAATTCATACTAGCTAGCTACTAAGAATACTACTAGCATGTCTTAATAATGCTAGCTTTATAGATAAAAAAGAGTAATAGAAGACTAGTTTTCGCTTTATCTTTAGAATATAAGTTAATAGCCGTCTATAATAATACTACTACTACTAATAATAATAATAATAATTAGAATATAGACTACCCCTAGCTACTACTTATTACTATGCTTAACCCTTATAACCTCGATATAAATATTAATCTTATTAAGGCTATTAATAACTATAAAAACTATAGCTCTTTTAACGAAAGCCTAAATAAGCTAGCATTATATAAAAGCGACTTTACTACCCTCTTTAGTTTCTTTAAAATGGTAATAATTAAATTTAGCTTTAAAATATTACTTGTAGATAAAGCTATTAGTACAACTAAGAAGTATAAAAATAAAAGAATAAAAAAGACTCTAACGCCTAAAAGTAAGATATTTAGTAATACTTCTAAATACTTTAAATATATATTAGAAGTAGCTTATTAAGTATTACTTTATCTTTCTAAAGAATATATATATTAAAATCTATAGTAGTTATTAGCTAATAGTCAGGAAAGCTTAAGATAGTATTATTAAGTAAGATAACCTAAGGATAGATATATTATATTATTATATACTATCGATATAATATTGTTACGATTCGAAGACCTAAACTAACTATAGTTGTAGTTGTTAGTATAAGATAGCTTGGGGTATAGGTCCTAGCTGGGTGCCAAATATTCTCTATATAATATAAAGTATATAATAAGTTAAATTATATTCTAACTACTTACTATTATAATAAGTTCTATATAGTTTACTAGACGCTAGATAATCTTATAAATACTTACTATAAATACCTAACTATAAAAGGCTTATGAAAAAGTCCCTAAAGTTGTATTAAAGCTAAAACTAGAATCATAAAATATAATAAATATATTCTAGAGGGGAGATAGTTTATTAATAAATATGTATTAATACTTTAAGAGTCTAATTAGCTATAAAAAGCCTTATATACCTAATTAGTATTAAGATACTTTATAAGAAGCCTTAGTATATTATATATAGAAAGGAATTAGATATTTTAAATTATTTAGAGATCTCTAGTTGATATACTAAACGAGTTAGATACTTCAGTTTAATTTAAAGATTTTTAGTTGATTAGTAAAGTCTTATTAATAAGTAAGACACTTTATAGGTTAATAAATCTATATGAGGTTTTATTGATTCAATATAATAATACAAGTCTTGTATATTGATATATATGTAAGAAGGACTTTATCTATTAATATAAATATATAAAGAATCTTTCTATTTTATAACTACTAATAGTTAGTAAACAGCTAGTAAAGGTATTTTTCAAAAAGTAACTATATAGTATTTAGAAGTTTTGAAACCTAAGGCTTCTGAAGGGGGGAAAGTTATAAAGATGTATATTTTATAGTTTATATATAGAGCTAGGATAGCTAAAACTAGATTATATATTATATAATATAGTAGTTTGAAGCTATTATAAGATATAAACTCTCTTATAACTACTACTAATTAGCCTACTAAGCTGAAGTCTTAAAATCTATAAAAACCTACTTTTTACTATTATACTTTTCCCGCTAGACCTTTAGTTATTCCCTTATAGGTTTAGTATATATTCTAGACAAACATCAATAATAATACCATCTCTATTAATATACTATATCTTATCGAACTCGTAATACTTATATAACTACTTTAGTATTATCATATTAAATATGAAGTATCTTTCTCTAGTAGTATTGAGTTTTATAAAGTATTTATAGAATAAATATAAGACGACATATATAATAATCAAGATTCAAGAGAATTATTAATATTAGAGGGTCTTCTTAAGTAATATAAGTATGGACTAAATACAATCTGTATTAATTATTATAATATGAATCTCTAAAGTAAAGATACTCCTAACAATACTTTTTTTAAATAGGAGAATAATATATAAGATTACTATAGAAATAGAATTAGCTGTTACAAGTAGGACTCTTTTAGTTTCAAATTATAATAAACCCTAATTAAAATAAGAAATTAGTATTATTAGTACATACGTCAGTAATAAAAGTATACAAATACACTTTAGACAAGCTAAGTAGTATAAAGTTCAAATTATAGTTAACGTATTCAACTTACTACTTAACATATTTTTAGAAATAGTAGTATTATTACCCAAGGATTATTATTTTTTCTTTATTATATAGAAGAGGTTAAGACGTATTCATAGTATTATAAACAAATAATACAATATATAGTCTAAATATAAATTATTAAAACGTATAATCTATTCAAACTAGAATAAAACACTTAAGTATCTATAAATAGACCAATTAGGCTTTATATAAAGTAGTATAGCTATCTGGTAGACTTAATGTTATACTTATTATCACATGTCCTCCTAATAATAAAACTACTAGAAACAAAAATATACTTTACAAATCATCATAACAATATATCATTACAAATACAAATTAATACATAATCCCCTAGAATAAGTATTAAAACGCTTAAACAAAAAAATAGTGTATTATAATAAACCTATTATAATCTAACCTAATATTCTTAACTATTTTGTATCTTGTTTTTAATAAGAATTATTAATTGATTCTTCCTAAAGTTGTTGTTTATTTAATTTTCAAATACTGTAAATAATGTATTTATTTTCTTTTTACCTACTAATGTCTTCCCTCTCCCACATACTAATATTTTCAATAGTTGTTTCCACATACTTATTAGTGATATAAATGAATAAAATAGACTTTATGTATTAATTTCTAGTATAAATAAAATCTTTCAATTATTACTAATATTCTAACTATAACTTAGATCTATTAGAACTAAAGTAGTTAATAATAATATATTGAAATTACGACCAACTTCTAATGATATCTTAATTTAAACATTTTATTAAGTAATCCTATACTAATCCTTACCTATTTTATTCCTAGGTTTAAAAAGATACTCCTTAACTTTAATTTAAAAAGTATTCAAAAATTCTAATTTAAGATTATAACTAGTATCTTCCATCTTTACTTAATCAATACTAGTATTTCTAATACTCAAAATAGTCTTCTTTGTTCTTTTTAAAAAGTTTATTTTATTTAATATACTATTTTAGATTATATATTACTTAAATGAATTAAACATTATGACTTCTCTTTTATACTTCTTAATATTAATATTTCCATTAACCTTAGCAATCTCATTTATTACCTTTTAGCTTTTATGATTTGAAACTTAATTACTAATATTATAAGTATTTATCTAGTTAAAATAAATTGAACATTTAAGTAATAACATGAAATTGAAATGAATTGACTTAAGTTATTTATTTACCTATATTTTACTAAAGTTTCTAAGGTATTAAAATATTCTAATACTTTTACTGCTACTTCAAATTTCAAAAATACTTAAAGAAAATGATACTAAAATTAGTATATTAAAAACAACTACTATTATAATAGAAGACTACCTATTTCTATTAGAATCAAGTATTCTTATAGATATTCTAGAAACGTAGCTATGCTGTTTCCTCTTTCTGAAGATAAAAGAAATAACCTAGTGGGTAATCTGTTAATTACTCAAGAAAGATAAGAAGAGATTAAACTTACTATGAATAATATTAAATATTAAGAAGATAATATTAATGAACTTATCAAATATCTTAAAAAGTGTATTAAGATTATATCTAAATCTATAAAGAAGTCTATTTAAATTAGAAATTGAAAAACCTCTTTTGAAATAAATAACTTTAAATACTAATTTAAAAATATTACATATTAGCTCATTAAGTTAAATAAGAAGTCTACTATTTCTAAACATATTTTGATAAAATCTATTCTTTTAAAAGAAAAATTTAAATAAACTTTTAAAGAAATCTGATACTTATCTTCTTAAGATAAAGATAATCAATAATATTCAACTTATTTAAATTATTCTCTATATTATTTACTATTGAGATTTTATACTTTCTTATAGAAACTACTCTTATATTATCAGAACTGAAAGCTAAGATTTACTTTCTAATTACTATTATTAATATAAAGATAATTTAAAAGAATCTTATGTTCTAACTTTTAATAAAACTTATGAGATATTTAAGAAGTATCTTAATACTGTTCAAATCTTAAATAATAATAAGATAAGTAATTTTATTTGAAACTTTAATTCTAGATCTAATCTTTTATAACTTAAAAATGAAAGAATTAGTAGTATAAAAAGATTATTCTAATTGAAGTTTTGATCTAAATAATAAAGAAAGTTTAACTTAATTGTTCTTAAGAAATAGAAGTATTTCTCATTCTACTATTAGAACTCTAATTCTTATACAACTTGTTATTATTTGAGTATTTTAAATGTTATTATTTATCTAACTTTCTACTATTAGTAATACTTTTAGTATTCTTATAATTTTAATTAAAACTCTTATTAATTAAAGCCCTATATTCTAATTAATTACCAAAGGATCTAGAGATTAAGAGTTTAGACTTTGAATAGTTAATAGTAGATTCAAAAATTAGAATTTTAATTTTGATCTTTTTATGACTAGTTTTAATACTTTCCTTCTATCTTTTAACTAGGCTTTAATATCAACCTTTCCTTTGAAAGAGTTAAATTAATTTGCCATATTTACTTAAGTTTAGTTTTATATACTAATTACTATATCTTATCTATTTATTTAGAATTTTAAATTTAAATAATTTATTCTAAATTGAATAAGAATTGAAATAGGAAGTTGTATTTTTTATAAATCATTTGAAGGGTTCTACTATTTTCTCACCTTTCTTATAAATATTGTTAAGATATTTAACAAAGGAGTTAGATGTCAGGAATTTTAAATATTTATATATATTATTTAAATAGTTGGGAATAACTCTTAAATACTTATTTATGTATCTTAATTAATCTTAAGGATATTGTTTTTAAATCTGTTATATTGAGAAGTATTTTAAATCATTTAAACTTTACTTAATCAAGTCCTATATAAATCTATTTATTCATATTATATCTTTAAATATATTAAGAATTCTAAAACCTTTTCTTCAATATTGTTAATAAACCTATATTTATAAACCATTTATATATCAAAGTTTAGTAAATAGATATTAACCATTTCAAACAACTAATTTAATAATTTAATAATTATTATATTAGAATTCCTAAGTACTTGTTAAATTGAATATAATATTTTAAAATGATCTTTTTAATATTATAACTTCTTTTAAAATATATTTAGAATTGAGAAGTTAGGATTCAATTTATAATATTATAATAATATCCTATTAGCGAGCTTTATATTAAATTAAGCTTTCAATTAAAGAAATGATATAATTATAATTCAATCTTGAAATTTCTTTATAATCTACAAAAGATATATTTTTAGTAATCATAAATCTTTAAAGTACCTTATTAATACTTTCTTAGCTTCTAAATTATAATATTAAGAATCTTGTCTTCTAGAAATATCAAATTATATAAGCTATAATATTTCGATGTACTTAGGAAAGATTTATAAGATATCTTAAAATAGAAAATATATAGATAAGACATCCAATTATATTATAATTAATATATAAAGTATTAAACCTACTTTTATTTTATATATATAAATCCCTTAAAGGATAATTTAATTATTATTTATAATATAAAACTTCATTAGAAATAATATTATTAGAACTAATGTCAATTGAAATTTACATTATTCTATAACTTTAATAATATATACATTCTAAACTAAGTAAACTTTCTAACATTTCTAATTCCTTACTATTTAGACTTCTAAAAAATAATTAATAAGACTTTCTTCTTTAAATTTATCAATATGTTTTATATTTATTATAGTTTAAAGAGTATTCTTATTAACTATTCTATAATATAAGAAAGGAATGTTATCTATATAGAAGAAGATATAAATATTAAAATTCTTATTTTTAAAAAGACAAATTCCTCCTAAATATAATAAGAAACCTAATAACTTTAATATAAAGGAGAAAGCTTTATTTCAAAGGAAATACCTTAAAATCTATAAAAGGCCTTTTCAAATTCTATATATTTCCCTATAATTTTGAATCTATCTAATAATTCAACTATTATTAAAAGTTTATTAAAGTTTCTCATAATACTCAGAAATATATCAATAATATTAAACTGAAAGACTTTAAAATAAGATTATAATATAGCTATTATAACTACTTGAAATACTTAAAGAGTCGGTATTTCTATATAT
>QAPG01000391.1:0-22575 GCA_004366825.1 Colletotrichum spinosum
ATCTTAGTAAAACTACTTACTAGCCTATAATAAGTATACCTAGAAGGTATTCTTATTATTATTATCTAGCTATTATATAGCCTTATAAAGTCAGATATATACTAATATATAATATATTCAAACTATTATAAGGAGAAACTAAAGATAGAAACCTTATTATATAACTTATACTTTATAATCTCTAGAGTAAATAACTTATACTTTAATATTATAAATATATAGATAGATAACATATTTAACTTCTACTTACTTATATTTAATAATAAAAAAGAAGAAAAACTTTAGTAAGTAGGATTTATAGTAACGTTCAAATTAATACTTATAATTAATAAGCCCCTTATTTTTAATAGAAGTATAATACCTTTTAAAAATAATAGTAATATAATTCTTATTTAAAGAAACTAAAGTAAGAAGATTAGACTTGTTAACTATACCTCTAGTAAAATAAGGTTAGTATATATTAAATAGTAAGTATAAGAAATATATATAGTTTCTATATATTAACTACAAGTATACTTTAACCTCTCTATTATAACTTAATATTAAGACCTAATAGAAAAAGATATTATAAGACTTAATAAATACTTTACTTAATAAATAAATAATTTAAAATAGAATTTAATATTTATCCTTATTAATATAAAAGAGATAAAGTTCTATATTTTTATTAATAAGTCTTTTATTAATAATAAAGATAGAATATTTTAATTAGGATTTGTTATTATCCTAAACATAGAAAGAAATAATAAGAATAATCATACTTCTAAGCTTAAAAATAATATTATCTACTTCTCTTCTACTAGATTAAAAGGATTTATATAAAGTATACTAACTTCTGGAATTTATAGTATAGTTATAAGAGTTAATATAAAATATATATTATTTCTACTATTTTTAAATAGGTAATAAAATATCTTAAGATATTAATAGTACTAAAAATAATCTATACTAACTCTTACTCTTTTCCTAAGTACTTTATTAAACTAAATACTACTAAAGAGAAATACTTTATAACTGATATTATAGTACTTTAATAATTATATACGTAAAAGGAGATTTTGAAAATCTATTAGATTAATAGTAAAGATAATGTTATAAATAATATAACTAAAGAATCTAATAATTAAACTTTTAAAGAATTTATAAAAATAAATAAAATAATAATATAAATAGAAGGATAAATTATAAAAGCTACTAATAGTAATAAAAAAAGAAATAAAAGTAAAACGAAAGTATATAAGATAATAGGAAGGAAATAATAGAAAGAAAAAAGAATATAATATAATAAGAACTTAAGGTATTTAATATAATATTAAGTAAAAAGTATATTTCTATAGAGAAATACTATTTATAGCGTTTTTATAGCTTTTGGTATAATTAACAGAACTTATATAACTAGAGGCGATTTTATACTAATTTTGCATTTTACACTATTTTAGTACTTTATACTACTTTTACATTTTATACTAGTTTTAGTGTCTTACGTACTTCAGCTATAAAAGAGAATATTACTAGTATTAGGTTGAATATAGTATTAAGGTAGCTAAAGCTATAGTAGTAAGTAACTAAATAGTTAACCTATTTATTAAAACTAATGAGAATAAAAAGATTATTATATAGGTTTTATCTCTATAGTATATAATATATATATATATATTATAATCTAGATATAGAGATTACGAATAGAAATAACTAGTTATATACGATTCATGCAATCGATCGATTACGGCGTTTATTAGTTGTAAACTAATAGTATATTATAAAATAAAGCTTATAGTTAAAACCTTTCAAGAGTAAATTACTCTTATGGTTTATAAGATTTATAAGTCCTATAACTTTATAGTATACTTATAGTTAAAATGGTATATTCTTAATTATTTAAATAAGGAGAGTATTATTATTTTTAATAGTAGTAGTATTATTATTGTTTATAATAATAGTAGCTTGTAGTATTTATTAAGTATTGTAAGGCTTTATAAAGATAGTTATAAATACAACTAGAGTATTATTATATAAATATATATTTCTATATAATATTAGAATTCTTATAGTAGTAGTATAGGTGTTCATAGATTTTTTATAAATACTTTTAAATATTAATGTTTTAAAAATATAATCTGATAAAATCTCTTAGTTATGTTTAGAATATAGGCTTATAGGTGTAAATTGAAATTCCTAAATGTTATGAACGAATTTAAGGATTTATATCTTAGTATATATAATAAAGAAATAATATAAATCTTATTGATTTCTTTCTCTTATTATATATATATAAAGGATCAGTATAGAAGAATCATGACTTGGAAGATATTAAAGTTATTATACATTACTAAAAGAGTATTAAAAGTATATTTAGTATACTTATAGTAGATCCTTTATTTAGTTTTATATATAGTACAAACTTAAGTAATAATATTTAGAAAAAGAGTTAAATATTTTATAAAATAGGAGTATATTCTGAAAATGAGTAGAATAAATATAAAGCTTTTTAGCCTAATAGTATTATTAATTATTCTATATATTAATTAGAGGAGTCCTTTTCAAGTAGTAGCAGGTGTCTTATTATAATAAATCTTATATATATAATAAAGGAGGATATAGTAGTATTTGATTTTATTAATATTAATATATGTCTTAATTAGAACAATATAAATTATTAGTTTTATTATCTTTACTTTTAGTCTAAAGTCTTTCAGTTAAAACATTATATTTATATTAATAGTAATACGATTAGGAGGATTTTATTATATATTAATCTAATATAACTTAAAGGTTTCCTATGTTACTTTTATTAAGATATTTAGTAAAGATTAACTAGAATTAAATACTATTATGATATTAATAATATTGAATATAAAATAGTTATTAATATAGATATCATCAATAATAATTTTCAAGTTAAGATTAATATTATTATGAATGGTAAAATAAAACTATAAAGGGTTATACTATATATTTATTATTAATAATAGTATTTCTTAGGTACCCTAAGGGTATACTATTTAACTAGATGTCGTACTTTATTAACGATATTATAGAAACATATAATAGCTAGATATTTAAAATAGTAATAGAATTTCTATATTTCTATTTCTATAAAGTATATAGTAATAATCATCTTCTTTTTATTAAAACGTATCTATAGATATTTCTATTTTTAAAGAATTAGTATAGTTCTCTAACGTTAATAGAATTAGTTATAAATATTATTAAATATAATACTAAGGCAATTTATATCTTTAAAATAGAATAAGAAAAAGGTATTATATAATATTACATAAAATATAATAATACTAAGAAACATAAGTTTATTCATTATTCTAAGTATAGGAATTAGAAAAATATTATTAAAGTATATTATTACTAGTTTGCCTTATAGAAGTATAAGAGTTATTGAAAGGTTGATTATTTATTTCAATATAATAGACTAAGAATACCTAGTAGTTAAGAAGCTAGTTATACCCAAGTTTAGTAAGATACTTTGAAGAATAGTATTGAAATAGTGACTTTTAAATATAAATATAAATATAGAAGCTATAATACTACTTTTCTTAGTAGTTTCATTATTAGAAATACTGTTTTAAATAAAAGTATAAAATACTACTTAATCTTAGAGGATTCCCATGATTTTGGTTTTATTAAGGGTAATAGAATTTATATTAAAAATAATATTAAAAACTTTTAGAAGGAATAGTAATCTTATCTATATTCTGTACTCTTATTATATAGCTTTTTAGAGGTCATAGTATATTTAGCTAATATGATATTAAAAAGGATAGTACAGATGATATATAAGAAGTATTTAAATTACTTAAGAAGCTATAAATTATTATAATTATAGTATATCTCTTATATATAAAAAGGCTTTGTATTGAGATAATTATATATTAGTAAGATTAATAAGAAGAGTTAGGATTATAATATTAGTATTAGTAATATAAAAGCTACTTAGTTATATTATTATTATTATTCCTTTTTAACTACTTATAGGAAAGCTATAATAAATCCTACTTATTTAGCCGTAAGTTTAGTCTTATAGAAAGGCAATTCAATATACTACTTAATAGATATAATACCTTTAAGGAGTTCTAAGAAATATTTGAGGTTTACTTAAAAAGTTAGGTATTTTTCTTAAAGTCTTTAATATTATTATGATTTTAAATATTAAAGTCTTCCTATTTAAAAAGTCAAATAAGAATATTATATATATAATTACTATTTATATTAATCTCAGTATTATTCTTAGATCTTACTCTCAATAAACTATTCCTTAATAATTGAGAGTTGTTAATTCCTCCTTACCTTTGACTAGTTACCTATTATTAATTTAATACCATATATAAGACTCTATTAATAAATAAACCAATAAGAGTACAAGATAGTAAATCTAAATTATTTTCAAAATAGAAAGAATATAGTTAATCACTTAAGTTCTATTTATAATATCTTTCCACTTTTAAAGTTATGTCTTGAATATTATCTCTATAACAAAATGCTTAAGTCTATGAGATCATAATATCTTATAATATATTAAAGTAATATTTTAAAGATATAATTTATCTATAATACTAAAATAATTATAAGAACTAGCAACTTATATTACTATTTCTTCTTCTATATAATGATAGTAATATTAAAATATCTTACTTATATATTTAAAAGAATATAACTTATTATATAGACTTAATTTGACTACTTATATAAGCTATCTCAAATCTCCAAGATTTAGAAACTATAGAGCATTATATAAGGCTTTAGGCTTTTCTCTATTAAGTCTATAATATTCTTTAATAAATATCTTTAGTCGGTGAAGCTGATGGCTTACTCTCTATTTTGACTATTAGTAGATATATTTCCCTCTGAAATATAGTTTTAATCTTCTGATTCTTCTATTCAGTATAACAGCTAGCTTGTGATATATTCAAAACTAAATTCCTTATAATTATAGTAGTTAATATATCTATTTCGTCTTAATTCTTTTAATAGTAAACAACTAATAACTCTTCTTATGACAACTTTATATTTTTCTATCTTTATACTTTTATAGGTATATATAATTTAAGTATCTCAAGATATTTTAATTATTACTAATTACAAGCACTTTAGTTAAATATTTATTATAACATTAATATTTATAATCGTAATATACTCATTATAGAATAAGCTTTACTTATTTTTAAGATAAGCCCTCATATTACTAATTTTCAAAGCCCTCTACTACTTATATATGTTAACCTACAATCCCTATACAAATAGAGTAATTAAATATAGCTAATACATAAATAATATTTGTATAAATATAAATACTTCTAATATAGCTTAATAGCGTCTAGAATCTCTAAAGTTATATTATAGTAATAGTCTGAGATACAGTATATTATAGGATAGTAATATATTCTTCTCCTGAATATGTAGAGTCTATTTATTGATATTACCACTTATTATGTCATTTAAGCCTATTAGGAAAACCTTATGTCTTTATTGATAGGAATTATAATTGAATATTATTGTACTTATTTTGTATTTCTCTTCTTATAAGTAATTATATAGACTTTAAGAGAATTCTTATGTTATTATAAAGTATGTAGAAAAATAAGATTGTAGAATGGTCAACTTTTGAAAGTATTTCATTTTATCCTATTTTTAGGAAAGCTAAAAAGATTCTTAACCTTATAATTTTCATAGTCTTTTCAGCTATATATAATAAGC
Organism: Colletotrichum spinosum; assembly: GCA_004366825.1. Classification (NCBI taxonomy): domain Eukaryota; kingdom Fungi; phylum Ascomycota; class Sordariomycetes; order Glomerellales; family Glomerellaceae; genus Colletotrichum; species Colletotrichum spinosum. The sequence goes on from QAPG01000391.1 coordinate 5,710, forward strand.
TTTAGATATAGATTATTATTATAAAGTCTTCTATTATGATTAAGATAAAAACTAATATTAGAAGTAGAATAATTCATAGAAATAAATAAATTTATTATTACTTTAGTTAGTTATAAGCTAGTATTGGTATAAATGCTATTATTAAGTAAAATCCATAGTTAAATCTATATATAAAGTAAAAGGCTTAGAAACTATTCTAAGTGTAGAGTAAAAGTAACTAAATTATCTTTAGTAATATTTATTAATAATTATTAACTTTCCTTATAATTTATAATTATTAAGATAGAGATTTTGATAATATCTAATTCAACTGTTTTGAAAGTCTATTAATATTGTTTGCTTTTTAGAAAGCTTCTTAAGAGTAATTTCTAAAGAAATATAGAAAGAAACTTTAGTAAATAATGCCTTTAAAATTAAAATAGTTTTATAAATTATATCCTTTAGCCTTTGCTTTGAGATATATTATATTGAATAAATTACTAATTGAATGCTTTAGGGAATAAAAAAGAGTTATTTGGGGTAGATATCTAAGTATTTTAATAATATAATACTATTATTATATATACCTTTAGTTTAATAATTCTTTAGTATTATTAGATTCTTAATTATTATGTAGAATTCGAAAGGTAAAATTAAATGAATATTATACATAATTAAATATAGGTATATATATTACATAAAACTCTATTTTTAATTATTTAAATAGAATAAAGCCTATTATAAGGATATATACCTTATAGCTTATATAGAGAGTTGGGATAATTAGGATTAGATTATATATTATATAATATAGTAGCTTAAGGCTACTATAGGATAAAAGCTTTCTTATAGCTATTACTAATTAGCCTACTAAGTTGAAATCTTATAACTTATAGAAATTTATTTTATATTACTATACTTTCTTTTACTAGGTTTTTAGCTACAGACCTTTATAATTCTTTAATTTCTACTTTTTAGAAAGGTAAAACTAGGATTTTAGTAATAATTCTATTATAATAAATAGTTACGAAATACTTAGGGATAATATTAGAAGTAATAATAATACTTAAAATAACTACTACTATTAAGATTAGTAGTGAAAATATAGTGATATCTATCCTAACTAAACTTTAAATAGTAATTATAGTAGTACTTATATACCTTTTTTAAATAATAATCCTCCTTTATAGAAATAATATCGGTTTAGCTATCTAGTAGTAAACCTATAGTAACCTTTATACTATGAATCTTTGAAAAAACTTCTGATTATAAAGACTATTTAAAGCTTCTTATTTATTCTTATAGCTTCTTTTATAAAAATACTATTTTATATAAAATTTAAAATTAACAAATAGTAATTCAAAACAATCACTTTTTATACCTAAAGGCTTCTATAATATATAGGATTCAGTAGGTTATAATTAAACTAGTATATAGCTTATAGATTTAGTAGTATAACTATTACTATATACTATTACTAGACTTTATATAAGTTAATTTTATAGTATTTAATTACTGCTTATTAACTAATCCTACTTTATAAGAGTGATATTTATATAGTATACTTTATATACTTTAGTATAAAGATTAGTTCCTACTAAAGTTCTATATTAAATAGTTAGTAATTTATAAAGCTTTAGATACCCCTATAGAAGCCTTAAGATTTTATATATTTACTTTTTTCTATTATTTTAAAATTAGATTATAATAGTATTTATAGTATTAGAAGTTTAATAATTAGATATTTAGAACTATAACGTTAGTAATTAAATACCTATAGGAGATATTATAACTTTAAAAGGATACTATTAGTAATATTAATAAAAAGGTAACTAATATTAAGAAGACTATTAGTCTTAATACTACTAAAAGTTTAATATCTAGCTATTATAAAGATATTCTAGAAACTTTAAAATAACTATATCTTAAGGGTTAGGTTTTATATAAAATATATAGTAAGTTAAACTATATTATATCTAATTACTATTATAATAAGTATTATATACAATATAGTTAGAAAGACTATTTTATAAGCTTTTACTCTTTTGAAAATATTACTAGAAAGAGTTATAATACTAAAGGGATATTAAGGGGTAATTTATAAAACACTTTAAGTAAGAAAGGGTTATACTATTTTAAAAATATAAGTAAAGGTATAATACTATAATATATTAAGGGGATAATCTAGCTAAGAGATTATTACTATTACTAACCTAAAGAAATTAATATATATATTATATAGAGGTATCCCTAAGGGTATACTAAAAGTACTATAAGGGGATTCTTACTAGAAGTTATTACTATAGTATATTATAGTAATATTATTAGTATAAGTACTATATATAAAATATCACTAAAGGCGCGCTAAAAGTATCTTGAGAGGACCCTTACTAGAGGTTAATATTATAGTATACCTAGTTAAAAGTTAATACTTTATATAACTAATATTATTTATATATATACTAACGCCTTACTATTAAAAGGTTTTAAAGAGCTTTAATATAATAAGATAGAATTAGATACCCAAGTTTTTACCTAAAGATTTACTTTAATAGGTTTAATTTACTATTAGATACTTTATAGTCTAATTAGCTATAAGATGAGGTTAGATACTTTAGTTTTTACCTAAAGAGTTTTTCTTGTATATTTAACTATTATTTTAACTATTATTTTAACTATTATTTTAACTATTATTTTAACTATTATTTTAACTATTATTTTAACTATTATTCCATTATTTCAACTATTACTTAAACTACTAAATAGTTAGTAACTAGCTAGTAAAGCTATTTAAAAGTAGCTATATAGTATTTATTTATAGGTTTTAGAAATTAGGCCTCATAAAAGGGGGGATAGTTATAAGGATATATACTTTATAGCTTTTATATAGAATTAGGATAATTGGGACTAAATTATATATTATATAATATAATAGCCTAAAGTTACTATAAGACAAAAGTTTTCTTATAGCTACTACTAGTTAGCCTATTAAGTTAAAATCTTATAATTTATCAAGACCTACTTTTTAATATTATACTTTCTTTTACTAGGCTTTTAGCTATAAACCTGTATACCTATATAAATAATGCTAACGTCTAAAGTTTAGCTAATATAAATTCTATTTCTGAAATATATTATTCCTAATAGTATAAGTCTTAGCTAAATACTGAGTATTCTTTACCTAAAGTAAAAGGCTTTTGAATTTAAATTATATAGCTATATAAATAAAAAGATAAATAATTTGAATAAACTATATAAATAGATATTTTAATATTCTTAAGAAGATGATATCTTTTATATAAAAATAGGTATTAAGGTGTATAATAAGTAGAAATATTATTAATATTAATTATATTATATGACAGAATATATAATAAAAATATATATAACTATATATAAAAGTAATTCTTTTTTATCTTATTAGTATTAGATACTAGATATCTGTTGTTAAATATAGCTCTTTATATAGTAATTAATAAATGATTGCTATGTTATAAATCTAGAGTCTTATATAATATTATATAATGTAATATTTAATAATATAATTAATAAGTAAGTAGAATACTACTTTATATCTATATAGTAGGATAATATATAGTATATATTATTGTTTAGATAAATTAATACAAATATTTATTAAGATTATTTAAAAAAGCTTACTAATTCGTAAAATCTTTAAAATTAAAGGAATATACTTCTAGGATAATACACTTTAGAAATAGAACTTATACTTAATAAACCTTAGATATTAGGATCATTTCTAAAGGTCTTGCTTTATCTAAACTATTTGAAATAAAACTTTATATAGCGTATATAGCTACATTTAGTTGTATATAACACACACCAGACTTTGCCTTCTAATTACATGCAGCATATTTCAATCTGCAACCAGCCGCCTCCGCAGCGGCTCGAACTGTCTGCTCACGCTGTTGATTTGGTGTCTGATTGCGTGTCGTAGTTTTCCCCAACCACGTTGCCCAAAATTTGATTTGGCACTTTTCTTCGTCACTCTTCCCTTGGTTGCTGGACCCTCGCGCCTCATCGTTCGTTTGGTGCTCAATCCGGGTCTAGCTTGGGCTCGTGCTTGGGCATGGACCTTGGCCTGAACCGCTAGGACTTCTCACATCCAGCACTTTGATTTTTGGACCTGGCATTCATATTGCTTCTCCGCACCGCCCAAAGAGACTAACCCTCTCCGTTTGCGAACGAAGCTTCAACTAAACTTTCCCTCCTTACCTTAGTTTTCCGTCATCTTCCTGCCCAAGAACAGTCACTGCTGCGGCCTAGGACTTCTTTGTAAATCATCACCACACTTCTCCGTCACGACTCTCTGTCTGCCTGCCTTCAGCAACGGTCATCCACGCGTTACATTGCAGCGCCAGCCGCTGTTGTCGAGATTTTGAAGCATCTTTCTCGTGCCCTGCTGTGCCGCGGGGTTGAAATCCTGGATCTGGGTGGCATAACGCCGCCTGTCCTGTCCTCTCGTAATGGGCAAGCCCTCCTAACCCAGCAAAAGTCGTTCGCCTTTTTGTTTGGCACGTCAGTTCCTGAGATTCCCGGTTCGTTCTAGACGGCTTTCTGTGACGAAGGGCCTCAGCTGCTCGTTCGACTCTGTGAGAATGGTGTATTGCGGCAAAGCCTCCCAAGGCTGCGAGAACTGCCGGACTCGTCGCATTAAGGTGCGTTGAAGCAGACATGTCTATCACATCGCAGGTCTGCCAGGAACGAGGGCTTCGTTATCTCCCCAAATAGACATTCGGACCTGTGTTCCTATGTCGTGGCCGACGTCTGACTTTTGGGCTGAGTTTGACGGCTGACCCCGAACAGTGCGATAAAGTGAAGCCGGAATGTTCACAGTGCATCCGAGTTGGCAAGAAATGCCCTGGCTATCGAGATCAGCTTTCGCTTATGTTCCGCGACGAGAGCACCAAAGTCATCAAGAAAGCTCATGCGCAGTGGGGCGTTCCCGAAACCTCCGCCGATTCCACGAACCAGTCCTCTGAGTCAATTGTATCGTCCCCCCAAGCTTCATCTCCAGCGTACAGCCGGAAGAGCACGCCTAGCAGAGGAGGCCCATCATGCGTGGAACCTGTCCCCGCGATTCCGGCCTCCACTTCGTCGTCTCCCCCCTCGTCTTACCGTTCGACGTCCACAGGTTCAGCATCGCCGATGTTGACCGAGGGGTCGGTTGTGAAGCGAGAACCCCTTCGCGATCTCAGCCCCCTGGCCGCAAATGTCGGTCCCACGGTAGAAGATCAAGGACTACAGTTTTACGTTCACCGCTATCTTGTTGGACATCCAGATGAGCCGAAATCCGCACGGGATCTTACTACAGAACCGTGGATGTGGCACCCTGCGTTGCAAGATGTCATGTGTGCCGTCGGCCTAGCTGGTCTTTACAATCTTACTGGAAACCCGAAAATGATGGCGACAGCACGAGAAAAATATGGGTCGGCACTCCGCCAGACTGGAAAGCTGATTCGGCCACCTCACACACCAAGTATAGACGTGACTATGAGATCCGTTGTAGCGCTTGCTATGTTCGAGGTTGGTGGACATTATATGCTTTTGCCTCATTCTGGCCACGCTTCATTGGCGACCTGGCCGTAAATACCATCGACTGACCGTTTCAATAGGTCGTAAAAGGAACACACCACTCGACTGGTACTGTTCATGCACATGTCATGGGCGGAGCTGCCCTGATGAGAAGTTGGTGCCCCATGCCTAGTGTGCCCTTTGGAGGATTCAGAGCTTTACTGCAGCTGTGCTACTCAATGGTCGGTGGTACTCCCCGTCTACAACCGGTCTACTTTTGGGATATCGCTCACGATCGTAGTTTATCCCTCTACACGTGGCTGGTTTGCCTATGCCTCCGGACTTTTACGACTGGGTTTCCTACGGATCACAGTTACAGATGCCGTTTGACCGCCCGTCAACCGATTTGGCTGTCGTCATTGCTCGGTTTATCGAATTGTCCTCTTTCATACATAGGCATGTCATTAGCGATGGGAAACCCAGAACTGTCCACATAATACAGCAGCTTGTCGACCTCGACCACAATCTGGCTGAGTGGGAAGCAGGATTGAAGGGGCAATGGGAATATCGCGTCGTTCGCGCCGATCATCTCCCGGCGAAGGCCGTGTTCGATGGTGAATATCACAAATACCACGACGTCTGGACGGCGCGCATTTGGAACTATTATCGATGGGCCCGGATTCTAGTGAATCAAGTGCTCTTAGGCTTGGCAAACCAGAACCCTATTTCCAGCCTGTCGCTTATTTCGGCTGCGTCGCGAGACACAATGCTCGAGACGATAAAGGCACTGGCAAGGAACATACTGGTGAGTGCGCCCACGCACTGGCGACACCCAGTGTTGGACGAGACGGCGCAAGTAACCGTGGAGAGCCCAGGCGGAGGGGGCGCCGGCTCAGCAGGGCTACCGGCGTTATTGTTTCACTTAAAAGTGGCAGGTTGTGCTCCCGGTGTCCCCAAAATGTTTTGGGAGTGGTCTCTGGCGGTGATCCAGACAATCTGGAGCGATATGGGCATGTTGCATGCGAGGTCGATGATGGAAGCCATGCAAGCCCACGAAGATACAATGCACAGAAGCGGAGCTGCAGGTATTTTGGCCCACGACGGTTGATGTCGGGAGCGCAGAGGTCATGTCCTACAACTCTAGAAGCAGATGATGTTGCACGTAATTAGGGGGTAAAATCTGGTGTGTATTATATGTAACTAAATGTAGCTACACGCGCCGCGCGAGGCTCTATTTCAAGCGGTTTAAGTAGGGTGAAGCCTGTAGAGATAGTACTAGTACTTAAGGTTTAACTAATATAAATTCTACTTCTTCAATATATTATTTTTAATATACTTCCCTAGCCTTAAGGGTTTATTTATAGGTTAAGGTTAGCCTTTTAAAATAATACTAATTAAACCTTCTATTCATATCTTATAAGAAAGTCTTTTTATTATTCTATTATTCTTATTAAACTTCTATCTTTATAGTAAGAAGAATAATACTATTTATAAATCATTTAAATACTTCTTATTAACTAAAGAATATTTCCGATATTTCTAAAAAAATTATTTAATCTTATTATTATTATAGCTTAAGATTTATAAATTCTAATTAGTGATAAGAAGTTTTATTAGAATTTCTACATATTAGAAATTTTTTTCCAAATTCTTCTTCTTATTATAACTTTAAATGGTTTAATTAGTCTATTATATTAATCTAAATAATAAAAATATTAAGTTAGTAGTTTTGGAAAAACTTTATAAAACTATTAATTATAAGATTTCTTAAAAGTATATATTTAATTTTAAAGTATTCTTATTCAACTTCTTATTATAATTAGTAATTATAGATATCTATATATTTTAGTCTGATATATAGTTATACTATTGTAATAAATATAAAGTATATTATTTACTAATTATTATTTTAAATTTAAATAGTAGAATGAGATTTATATATTTTACTTCTATTAAATATATGTATTATAAAATTTTATTATAGTATAATAATAAGATAATTAGTCAAAACAGCCTTTTAAGTAACTTAGGATAGTATTAAAAACTTTATCTTAATTAATAAAATAGTAATAATATCTTATTTATTAACTTATTATATTATTAGACTTCTTAAGAAATATATAATATATATTTAAGAGTTTCTTTGATTAGTACTATTATTTATAAAACTAGTATTTATAGTAATTATAAGATTATTAAATATGCTACTAGCCTTGTAGTGAAATTCAAAGTAGAAGTTCTTTATCTTATTAATATATTACATTATTTATTTAATTTCTATATAGTAATTATTTAAAGAGTTTTAATTGAGGTATAATAGTTAACTTATTATATAAGTAATATTTAGTCTTATCATAATTATTGTATAATTAATAAAGTTAATGTCTTATTAGTAGTATTTAATCTTTATATAAGAAGTTTAATTATATTATAATAGAGGTTTTTTTAGTTTTTAGAGGGGTTTTGAAGTACTTAATATATTATATATAATTGATAGGATATTTAAAGAGCTTTTTAATATATACTATTTAATTTTAAATAGTCTTAATATTAAAAACCTACTATAGGTTTTTACTTCTCTTGAAATAATACTTCTATTAAAAGTCTATCAATAATATAGGTATTTTAAATATATTTTCTATAAGGGAAGAAAATATATAGTTATTAATATAGAAGAAGAAAATAATATATTTTGTAAATTAGTAATATAATATTTTTATAATAAGTTTAAAATTAAAATATTTAAGACTTACTTCTAAATAGTATTACTATAAGAGAGGAGATTTCTAAAAGTTATATAATATTTTATTAAAATCGTAGACTTTACTTAGTATTTAATAACTTAATAGTATGTCTATATAAATAACCTTATTAAATATTATATATATAACATATTAATTATATTATATTAAAATAACTTAAGATTCAAGTATTTAGTAATTACTATAAGGATTTAAAATAATATACCTATTAGCATAATCATATAAATCTTATAGTTATCTTATAGCTATTAATTTCTATAGACAATAAGTTAAGCTTTAATTTTTAGAAGCTATTTATACTTGTTAAGCTTATAAGTATAGATTTAATAGTATTTTAAAACTTTTGAATGTTTTATAAGACTCGTATTAATCTTAGTGTGGAAGTATAATTTAATATAACTCTTAAGATAAATCTAACTAATCATTACTATAGTTTTAATATATAGATAAATAGGTATTATTAAGTGAGATATAAGTAATAGTAATGATTTCTACTATAAAACTCCTATAGTAAGGATATCTACTTTCTTATATTTTAAATATTTTCTAATATCTAATTTATTTCATAATTAAAATATATTATTGAAATTTATGATATTTATATTTTAGAGTTTTTAAAAAGGCTAAATTCTTAAGACTCTTTCTAATTAACTATTTATATTACTTTATAGCTAGCAGTAATAGTATTTTGAAATACTTCAAAATAATTAAAAGGTATTAATTAAAAAAGTAGGTTTAAATAAAGATCTCTTAATTATTCTAATATAGTATTTCGTTTTTCCCTTATATTTAATTCTTTTTAAAGGTACTTAAATTTTCTATTTTCTTATAGTTTTATTTATATAAATAAAACTATAGAAGAATATAATAAGTAATTCTAGAGGGACTATTAATATGAATTTTATAGTTTTAAATAATACTTTATAAGGTTCTAGAGTAGTTACTATATAGATATAAGACTTTCAATTATTATAACTACTTCTTATTTTAATATAAGTTATCTTATTAGGTTTTTTACGAAGATTTAAATAAATAGTTAAGCTATCTTTAAATAGTTTTATTATAATTATCTATTTCTACAATTAGAAAGAGATTTTATTAGAGTTAAACTATTTAAAGTTGTTCTATAGAGAAATTATTTTCTTATTAAAAAGGGTTTTATTGAAAGAAATATCATAAATTATAATAATTCTATATTAAATAAATTTTATATTTAACTTTACTTATATAATATATAATTGATTAAAAAGTTAATAAAAGTGTATTTTTCGAACTACATCAAATAGTTATACTTAGGTTTTATATTGTTAGTAAGAATAAAGTATTTTTAGTTATTAATATAGAGGTAGGCTAAGTCTGACTTTATAGTATTATCCTTTTGAGTAGTTTTGTGAAGTTTTCAATATAGTATTTATGAGCTTGATATATATATTTGTATTTGTTTATAAAGAAATACTACTACTTATAGAATTTTAAATTAGAATCCATAGAATAATTAACTCTTATATCTTATAGCTTTTATATATATGCTAGTAATTATTCTAATATATTTGGTATTTCTATTTTAGTTTTAGATATATAGAATAAATAGCTTAAGATATATATTTTAAGAGGTTAGATTATACTTTAGATTCTTATATCTAAGGATTTTATTGTTATACATAAAGATCCTAATATTAATATTATACTAGTATTTAAAGAATATAATAAAGCTTTTGAATACTCTTATAATGATAGTTTTAATATGGTTAATAAGATAGAATTCTTATAAGTAATTAATAATTTTATTTATAAATATCAAAGTTGTGGTACAATTGCTATAGGTTTAATAATAAGAGTAAAAGTTAAAAGTGATATACTCTTTTAGAATAATATATAAAATATTCTTATATTCTATATAGTACTTTTTATATTTTGCCTTACTAATATTATAAGTCTTATATACCTTCTATATAGGCTGATACTTATTATACTATAACTAGCTACTAGTATTATAAATATTTCATATAGTTGAGATAAGGTAATTAAGAGGTTTTCTATTAAAATATTCTAATTACTAGTATTAGAGCTATCCATTATTTTTAGGAGTTCTTAAATAGTATTTATAGTATATTACTAGTAGTAGTAATATTTAGGAGAGGGTTAATATTATACTAATTATACTACTAAAGTAGTTAATCTCTTGTGAAATATATAGTATTTAAAGATTTACTACTTATATTGAATATTAATAGCTATAATTCTAGAATAATTATTCCTCTATAGTTGAAATAGGTAGTTTAGCTTAATATCTTTTTAATAATTTTATTTTTATAATTATTAAAAAGAGATGAGACTTATAGTTAAAGTAATATAGAGAGTAATATTATATAGATATAACTTAACCTTTTTACCTTTATTAATTATGATGAAAACCTTAATATTAATATAGTTTTTAATAAATATGGGTTTTATATTCTAATATAGTCTTCTAAAAGAGTTTCTTGAAGAATTATAAAGTACTTTATATTCAAAACATATAAATTGAAGTGTTTGAATTAAAGACAAAAGAAATTTAAAAAGAATACTATTAGAATTCCTTTTTATAATCCACTTACTATAGATATAGTTTTATATATAGGATTCAATTGATAAGGAGATTAATAAAGGTATAAGATTATAGATCTAGAATGCTTTAATAACAAAAGGAGTATAATTAAATACTTGAGTTTTATATATAGTATTTTGTTATTTCTGAAATTACCCTTTAATTATTATTCTTATAATAAGATATTTAAGTTTAGGGGATTGAAATATCTTATAGTAGGCGGAAATAGCATTTTAGAAGTATAAGTTATTTATAATACTTAAGTAGTTATAGAAATTAGTAATTTATACTACTATATTTTCTTCTATGTAGTAATATTAATATTAAAGTATCTTATTTATATATCTAAAGATTCAAGTTATGATATAGATTTAATTTAACTACTTATATTAATACTTTTAAGTTCTAGAGGTATAGAGATTATAGAAAGTTCAATAAGTTTTTAGATCCTTCTCTATAAAGCTTATAATATTCCTTATATAAATCTCTTTAGTAGTATTTATAAGGAATTATTAATCCTCTTTATAATCTATTTCTATTGAAGTAGAACTCTTAAAAATACCTAATTTAAATATTTTAAAAACTTATTAATATTATTCAACTTTTAGAAAGTTATTCAAAAGTAATTTTTAAGACGTTTTAAAAAGAAGTTTTATTATACAGTTATTTTAAAGTTAAAGTAATCTTATAGGTTATAAGACTTAGTTTCTATCTAAAGAATATTATGTTAGATAAACTATTAATTAGCTCTCTTAAGGATTAAAAGAAGGGTATGTTTAATAGATATTTAATATTTAAGATATATTAAATTACTATAATATATATTTCTAATCTGATAGTTCTTTCGTATTATAAGATTCTTGATTATTATATATAATTTCGGGGTAAAATCTACTATATATTATATATAATTAAATATAGCTATATATACAACATAAGGCTTTATTTTAAATAGTTTAAATAGGGCGAGGCCTATAGAGATAATACTAATGCTTGAGGTTTAATTAGTACAAACTCTACCTCTTGAATATATTATTCCTAATAGATAAATACCTTCATGTGAAATATATACTTTGCTTTAATAACTATAGATAATAGCTGTATAGTTAAATTAGGCGTTCGACTAAAATGTGATATCCCTGGTGAGTTATTATATAGGTATGTATTTCTATTGTATATAGTTAGACAGTTAAATCTAGAGAATATTATGTATAATTAAATAGAACTACATAGACTATATAAAGCTTTATTTTCAATAGTTTAAATTGAATAAAAGTAATAGAAATAATATTAGCTATTTATAATTTAGTTAATATACATCTTATTTTCTTTACATAGATTATATGAAATATATTCTTCTAATGAAAAAGAATATTTTTCTTTATTAAATCTAAAATTAAATAAGTCTAATATTATATTTCTTTTTTATGAAAAATACTTTTCATTTACCAACGTTTACTTAATATTTAGAATTATATCAGCCTTTCGCTTCATGTGGAGAATATTTAATACCTAGTTGGGACTTATACCCCAACCTACCCTATCCTAACTACTATAATTATAATTACTTTAAGTCTTCAAATTACAATAATATTATACTAATAACATATAAGATAATATTTCTAACCTCAAATTATCTTATTTAATAATACTATCTTAAGCCTTCCTAATTAATAGCCGATAATTATAATAGATTTTAATATTTCTTTTCTAGAATGAAGTAGTATCTAATAAGCTACTTTTCATATATATTCGAAGTATTTAGAGGTATTATTAAATATCCTACTTTTAAGCGTTAGACTCTTTTTTATTCTTTTAATCTTATACTTCCTAATTATACTTATAGTTTTATTTACTAGTAATACTTTGAGGTTCAATTTAGCTATAGTTATTTTAAGAAGGCTAAGGAGGGTAGTAAAGTTACTTTCATATAATATCAATTTATTTAAGTTTGTATAAAAGTAGTTATAGTCTTTATAGTTATTAATAGCTTTAATAAGATTAATATTTATATCAAGGTCGTAGGGGTAAATATAGTAATAGTATTTCTATTATTATTATTATTATTATTATTATTAGTAGTAGTATTATTATTAGATGAAGAAAGGGCTAGTCTACAGTAGTCTATTACTCTCTTTTATCTATAAGGCTAGTATTATCGAAATACGCTAATAGTGTTATAAGTAGCTAGCTAGTATAAGTTAATATTATAAATACTACTATAGTAAGTTTGATACTTCAAAGCTATTACTATAGAAACTCTTATATAGCTTATATCAATTTCAAAGTTAGGGCTATGTTTAAACTAAATATTATAATACTAGGTTCTTTTTACTATATTTATATATAGAAATATATATATGTTATAGTATATTACTAGGTCCTTTTTATTACAGAGATTTTATACTAAGTATTATGTAAAGCTACCTACTAGGTAGAAGGCCAAATATGTAACATACTATTATTACTATTCAGAATTATATCTAAGCTTTTTACTTTATATATAAATTCAACTATATATTTTACCTAATAATAGTATTCATACTAATACCAACTTATAACTAATTAAAATAATAGTAAAATTACTTATTATTGAAAATCATTATATCTCTAGTTCTAATCCTTAGTCTTATAATAATAGAAGACTTTATAGTAATAAACTAGATAGAAAGAGTCTTATTTAAACTAAAGCTTAATATATATAGTTAAAAGTAACTATTAAAAGTATAGAATCAAGAACCTTTATAAATCTCTTAAAAATAGAATAAAATAGAGTATTTATAAGAATTAAATATTTCATGATCTAGTATTCTTCTACATCTTTTATAGTACAACTATAGTTTTTTAGAATCTATATTACTATTTATAAGAGAAAAATATAATATAAATATAGAGATATCTAATTCTAATTATTATAATTAAAGCTATATGACTTTATTAGAATAGGCTTCAATAAAAGTATTTTAAATATTATAATTAATAAATAGCTTATAGATATTTAAAAGAAAAGGTTTTAGTTAATGTAAGATTTATTGTATTAAGTTAATAATAATAGAGACTAGGTTTTAATTAGATGATATTTCAACATTAACACATTACTATGATACTACTTATTAGATATCTAAAAATAATATAGTAGTATAATTTAAAAGAAACTTTAAAAGCTATTTAACTAGTTTAGGAATATTTATATTTATATAAGTATTATTTATATGATAGCCTTTTTTAATATTTCAAGATTATTTACTAATAAGAATAAGTTAAGTTTTATAATGTTTGTATAGAAATTATTAGTTAACTTATATTAGTAGTAAAGAGCTTTCATATTAGTAATATAGAGTTTTATCTTAAGAATAAATGAAGTTTAATTAATAAAGATATTAAAGTAGTAGATATTCAAATTATAATACGTATTTCAATGGGATATATATAATTAATAATAATTAAATATCTTAAGATATTTAAACTATATATAGCTATTATAATAGGCTTAGGTAGCTATAGGGCTACTTAGCTATATAGATATTTATATAACTACTAGCTATACAGAGGGCTATAGCCCTCTATAGCTACATACTTAACTATCAGTTACACTATACTGTAAGGTATATAGTAACCGCACGTATTACTATATATATAGTAGTATACCCTCTACGCCTTACTAGTATTAGATACTAGATATCTAGTGCTAGCTATAGCTAAATATATAGTAGTTAATAAATAATTACTATACTATAGATCTAAAGCTTTATATAATACTATATATTATATAATATAATAATAATAATAATAAATAACCAGAATACTAATTTATACCTATATAGTAAGATTATATATAGTATATATGACCCTTTAGATTAACTAATACTAATTAATAGTTAACTTATCTATTATTATTATACTATTGATTAGTAAGGCTAATTATAGAAGAAGAAGTAATTATAAAAAACTATACCTAAAGTTTATATAAAGTAAAAAATTATAAGACTAACTATTTAAATACTTTAAATTCTCTTTATTCTAATATTCTAACTAGAATATTCTAAGAAATATATTAATATTTTAGAAGACTTTTATAAGACTTAAGTAGAAATATTATATTAAAAGCCCTCATTCTAAATAAACTAAAATATACTCCTAGTAGTATTTTCAAAAGGCTTTCTAAATTTACACTTTTATTGATTACTTATTAAAGTATATTTAGTAAATATAATAAACTTTATCAAGCCTCGCTAGACCCTTTAATACTAGAGATTTATAGTATCTCTAGCTTCAACCCCTTAAGATTTATATAACCTTTCAATATATATTTTTTACCTTTTTTTATAAAGATAAATAAATCAATTAATCCTCATACTATTTTAATTTCTATAATAATATTTAAATTACTAGTCCCTAGAGAAATACCTACCTGAAGCATCCTTTCAATAATTATAGCTGTATTAAATAGTATTTTTATATTTATTAAGTTCTACTAATATCTAGATTTAATACTATTTATATAGATTTAAAGTATTAACTATAAGAACTTTATAAATAAAGATACCCTTACTATCTTAATATATTTAGTATATTAATTCATATTTTATAACTGCTAAAAATTATATAGCTATAAGCTCTTTTAGATATTTAAACATAATTTTAAAAATTAGTTTATTATAATATAATAGCTTATAAATATCCAAATTACTTATTATACTTAAAACTACTTCTTATTCTATAGTATTAAAATTAATATAAATAAAGAAAAGATCTTTAGTATTTTATATTAAATTACTTAATAAGACCTATTTACCTTTTAGATATTTAAAGAAATTACTAAGGCTAGTAAATATTATACTACTTTTAGAATAAATATTAAAGAATTCCCTAAGTAATTTAAAAACTTTAAAGAAGATAATTAGGAAATAATACTATTTATTTATAAAACTAAACCTAAGGTTTAAAAGGTTAAATCTACTTTAGCTCTCCTATAAGTAGTAAAAAGAGGATAGTAATAGTATAATTAGTTAGTTTATATATTCTTAATACTAGAGTTATACCTCTAATTCTCCTTATTAGTCTTACTAATATATAACCCCTTTAGTATAAAGCTTCTTTATATATAAGAAATAAACTATAAATATAATAACCTATAGCTCCTAAGATAATTTAAATATTCTTTATATATTCCCTCTATTATTCTTTTTAATAATACTTCAGCTAAATATACTATAGACCTTATAAAACTTTATAATAAAATAATAAAGTATAATAGAAGCCTATATAATAGTTTTAAGATAAAAATCTATATATTTTACAAATTTTACCTTAAGCTTAGTATTTTATACTATATATAAATAAGTATTTATTTAATTATACTTAAAAGTTAAATACTTAAGTACTATTTTAAATACTTTAGTAATCCTAGTTTTAACTTATAGCTCAAATAGATAACCCGCTATATTAAAAACTACTTTAGAAATAATAAATATTAATAACTATATTTCTCTAACTAAAAAGATACTACTTTTCAAAATATTATAACTAAGAATTCTAATAAGAATAAAAAAGAAATTTTTAAAGCCTTTATATTAAAGCTTATTTATATTTAGAAAACCTTCCCCCTAATCTCTATATAGATAGAATATTCTACTTTTAACTTATAAATATATATTATAGTCTACCTAAATACTAATTAACTTTCTTTAAATTTATTATAATATCTCAAAATCTCTATAACTAATTATAATTAGCTATAAGTAATATTATATTAATTTAAAAAATATAATATATATAAAATAATAGGGATAATAACTAAAAATAACTTAATAATTAATTTTAAACTAATTATATGTATAGCTTATCTTAAGAATATTCCTAAAGTAGTATACTATAAGGTACTTAATATTTTATTTATAATACTTTATAGTAATTATATCTATCTATATATATTTATCCCTCCCCTATATTTATATATAGTTATTTAAATAAAAATACTATATATATAGTAAAATAGGTTAC
>QAPG01000392.1:0-23239 GCA_004366825.1 Colletotrichum spinosum
TAATAATAATAATAATAATAATAATAATAATAATAATAATAATAATAATAATAATAATAATAGTAATAATAATAGTAATAATAATAATAATAATAATAATAATAATAACAATAATAATAATAGTAATAATAATAATGATAATAATAATAATAATAATGATAAGAAAAGATTACTTCTAGCTACTATTACTATATTTAACTTATATAACTTTAATTTGAATATTAATCTTATTAAAGCTATTAATAACTATAAGAACTATAGTTACCTTAGCGAAAGCTTAAATAAGCTAATATTATATAAAAGTAACTTTACTCCTCTCCTCAACCCTCTAAAAATAGTCATAATTGAATTTAACTTTAAAGAATTACTAGTAGATAAAGCTATCAGTATAATGAAGAAGTATAAGAAGAAAGGAATAAGAAAGAGTCTAATACTGAAAAGTAGGGTATTTAGTAATAATAACTAAATATACAAACTTACTAATATAAACTTCATAAGAATTAGAAGCTGATAGTTTAATATATTAACAATAGCTTTAAAGTCTTAAACTAAGTATACTAATACTTATAATATTAATTTATACTAACTAGATATCAATACTACTACTAATATATCTTCAGAATACTAGCTGTAGATATAAGAGAGAGCGATAGACTGAAATTAGCTAACTATTCTATAATAGTATCCTTATCTATAATGATACTACTACTAATAATAATAATAATAATAAGAACTACTTATACCCCTAGCTATTATCTATTACTATATTTAACTCCTAAAATCTCAATATCAATATTAATTTTATAAAGGCTATTAATAACTATAAGAACTATCACTACTTTTATAGAAGCTTAGAAATGCTAGCTTTATATAAAAGTAATTTTATTACTTTCCCTAACCCCTTCAAAATAATTTTAATTATATTCAGTTTTAAAATATTATTAGAAGATGAAGTTATTAGTAGAGCTAAAAAGAAAAAGTTAAAATATTCAAAAGAATCTAATATCTAAGAGTAAGGTATTTAAAGATAACTGTAACTACTTTGAATATATCTTAGAAGTAGCCTATTAAATACTATCTGAAAAGATATATATATTGAAATCTATTTATTATAAAGATGATTGTCGGCTCATAGTAGAGAAGCTATAACTTAAAGTTAAATATGTTGTATTGTATACTATTAGTATAACTTTATTATATAATATTCCAAGACCTGAAGTAACTGTAGCTGTAGCTATTAGTATAGAGTTAATTGGGGTATAAGTCCTAACCCAGAGCCAAGCATTCTCTATATAAGGCTAAAGACTTAAATAGAGTTTATAAATGTCACTTTATAAATATATACTTATTTTACCTTTTTACTCCTAGTAACTCTTAAGTAAATCAAATAAATATGTTGAAGTTTATTCTTGTATAAGATATTAGACGTAGTTTAAATTATATATACTATAGTTATAGTATCTTATATATTATAACTATAATAATCTATATACTAAAACCATAATAGCTTATACATTATATCTAAGTATATGTACTATAATTATAATATTATATATACTATAGCTAGAATAATTAAATATTATAATTACAACTAAAGCTCTAGTAGTAAAACTAGAATTCGGAGAGGAACCTTCTATGTAAAAACCTAAATATCTCGATTAATAGTAGTTAGGAATAGTTAGTTGTACTATTAATTAAATAAATCTTCTTCCTTCTATTTAACCATTTTTATTAAGAATATTCTGAATAGGTTTCAAATCAAGAGAACCATTTCTAATATATAATGTTTCTCTTAACTTTATAGTTATTTATAGTAGTAATTAAACTATTAACTTATTTACTTATTCTTCTATTCTAATAAGTTATAAACTTGGTTTCTTTTATTCTAAAGATTTTACATTCGACATTTAAAATGTTATCTGTTTTTCTGTTTTTAAATGTCAAATACTATAATAATATTTATAAAGATCTCTATTTAGTTACTATTTCTATAGAAATTTAGTACTTTATTAGGATTACTTTATTCTTATGAAAGATTAGTCTTATTAAATAAGCTATTTTAATACTCAAGGATCCGATATTTCTACCAACTTTAGCTTTTAATTAATTCTTTAGATATTTAAGATATATTCTTCATTAACTTTCTTTTCAAACAACTTTTAAATCTATTTTAGTTTTAAATTTGAATTATTCTAATAGTAAGAAGATTAGTAAATATAGAAAATCAATTCCTTTTATCTGAAACTTTACCTTCACTTTCAACTGATTTTATTTTGAAGAAACGCTTGAATTTACTTTAAAAGGAAGAAGAAAATACTAAAACTTAGATTTCTGATTTTAGATTTACCTTTGAAGTTATATTTTTATTTTAAGTAAAATAGAAAGATTTTGATTAAATCTAGTACTTCTTGATACTATTTACTATAAAATATCTATATGTTTTAGAAAGGTCTTTATAAAATGTATATTCTAGTAACTCTCTCTATTTTAATAAAGTAAGTAATTCTAGAAAGATTACTATTTCTGAATTAGTAATAGAAAAACCTTATAAAGTCTAATCTATTTATATTAAAGTTTTACTTATGAGTAAAAGTACTTTTATAGATATTACTAAGTCTATTACCTTCAAAACGTAGGAGTATAAATAGAAAGATTCTAACTTATATATAGTTATATTATAAAGATAGTTTCCTTTAGGCAATTAAACATACTATAGGAGTTTCTTAAATATTTCACCATCTATGGAAGTCTATTATTCCTTAGGATTTATTAATAAATGCTTAGTTTAGAAAGACGTTTCTAATATTATTCTAAATACTTCTAGTAATATAGATGACATTCCAAATAAGATTAAAGAATTGACTCATAACTTGTTTCATAATAGATTAGAATGTTGTAAATAAATAGTTATAATATATATTCTAAATAGGTTTATTCTAAGTATAGAGGTTTTGTTATATACATAATTCAAAGTCTTAGAGTTAATAAGGAAACTCGTTTTCTAGATTCTTTCTTCTTTAATCTCTTAGATGGATTTAAAAGACAAATTAATTGAATGGATTATATTAAGAATACTTTGAAAACGAAGAACTTTAGAATTATTAAAGGAATATATAGGATATAGAAAGTAATCCTTTTTGTAAAGAATAGGAGAAATAATTATACTGAAGAAGTTTATACTTATTTCTATCTAGGAAAGGTTCTAAGTTAATAATAAAGAATATACTAATGAAAGGGAATAACGACAATCAGAGGAAATTGAAAAAGAAGACATCAGAATTTATTAATATTATTTTAATAAGAAATAAAGGAATAATAAAATAAGAAATAAGTTATTAGAAGATAAAGGTTTTGAATCTAAAGGTTTTATTTCCAAGAATATAGATCTACATATACGTTCTAAAGAAGATAATGTTTTTAAATATATAAGAGCTATTTAAAAGCTCTATATAAAAGAAATAATAATAACAATAAAACCCTAGGTTTTTCAATAGATTAATAGATTACTAGAAAGTCTAGGAATTTAGTTAATAAGAAAAGTATCAAACTATTTATTTTTATTTAGATAAAGTTATTACTATCTATATAGTTAGAGATAAATCTATTTGATTCAATATAAAGCTGTTAAGGTTCAAAAAGGTACGTCTTACCTAATGAACTATTAGTGGCCCTTAAGTATATATTCTAACAGCTTTCTATAAAGGTTACTATAGTCATATATACCTATTTATATAAGAAATCTTAATATATTAGGGAAAGTATTACTTAAGACCTCTATATAATAGGATTAAACCTATATATTCAGGCCTATATATACTCCAAATAGCGTAATATATAGACTAGCTATAGCATAAGGTTGTACTATTATATTAAGATTTGAAAAGTATATTATACCCAACCGACCGTGATTAGCCCTCAAGTATATATTCCAACAAAAGCTAAATTGAAAGTGGTTTAAATAGGGAAGTACTTTAGATTGTATAATTGGAATAGTAAGAGATCTAAAGATATCTCTAAAGTATCAAATCTTTATATGAAAGAATGTCTATGATAGTCGATAATCAGAACCAAATTTATATTAAAATAAACATAATATTATAGGAATCATTTTATTCTTTTAGAAAAGATCTATATTATATAATATAGAACAGATTTCTATTTTGATAACAAGATCTAAGAATACTTATATATATAGATTTATATTATAATTCTATAAAAGAATATGAATCTCCCTGTTATTATATAATAATTATCTGGCCTTTATATGACTATTTATATTCTATAAATGCAAGACCTATAAATAGCTGAAAGATAATACTTTAAGTTTAATTTATAAAACAAAGAAAGTAGATGTTCTTTCTATTTATAAAGCTTATATTAAAGAAAGCTTTATTAATAATGTTAGTTAGAGTAATAAAGAGTAAAAATAGAATCTATAATACTTAGATTACATTGATTCAGATTCATATAGACTTATTACTCCTATAATATATAATAGACTTACTAGATTTAGTTTATTTATTAGTACAGTAATTGAGTTTACTTAGAGACTTTCATGAATATTTAACTTAAATACAACGTCACAAAAGTCTTTCTTGAAATAACAGACTGAGTAGATAATAGTAATAATAGTAATAATAATAATAATAATAGTAATAAAAGAGAAATAAAAGATTTTTATATGAATAGAAGTAATAATTTATAAAGAAAAGAATAAAAGACATTTATTCTTATTTTAATATTGTTTTCAATCTTAGATTTCTTTATGTCTTTAGATTTAATACTTTAACAGAAAGAAAAATAACACTTCTAATCAATAGAATTAGAATCCTAATGTAGTATCTAACTCTATTCTATTATTTATAGAAGATAGTTTTAGTAGTTAATATATAGATATATATAGACATACATAATAGAACCGTTTATAGTTTTGATAATTAAAAGATTCTTTATATATTAAAAGGTAAAGCAAATCCTTATAATAAAAGTAATAAGGTATTGAATAGCTATTATCATTATTAAAATAAAGATCTTAATACTAGAAACCTAGATATAAGAACTTATGAAAGACCTATCATAGCTTATGAAAATAATAGTTATAAAATATAAGATCTAAATAAAAAGAGAGCTATTTAGTCTAGAGATATCAAGGTTGTAGAGAATACCCTAATATATTTTATAACCGGAACTATTTACATTTATTAATTTAGAAAAGCCTTCGAATAATTATAAGTTTTATTAGTTAAATAATAGTCTTATTCTAAATCTAGATAATTGTATTTCTAGTATAGTTTAAAATATTGATAGGAATAATAATAATAAGTCTTTAATGAATCTTCTTACTAAAGCTTAAGAAATTATTCAATTAAATCTAGAAGACAATTTAAACATTAAAAAGACTAAAAATAATATAATATTCAAATGAAATACAGAAAGTAATACTAGTATTCAAAAGAAATCTTATCTATGAATTAATATACTTACTATATTATATAAAGTTAAGGAGAATTATAATAATTTTAAAAGAAAGTAGATTCTTTATTAGAAGCTATTTATAAGAGATACTTCAGTAGTACTTTAATAGTATTATGATTAACTTGAAGGATTTATACTTAAGGTGAAAACTCTTATTTAGACTATGAAGATAGTAGTTATATAGAACTTTAATAGTAATGATTTATATAACCCTTAAGGCTTAGGTCTATAATATACTTCTTATCATTCTTCTACTCTACTATTATAGTAATATTTATTATTAATAGTTTTAACTAATATATTCGTAATAATTAGTTATTTAAATTAATCTTACTACTTGGAAAAATCTATTTAAGATACTGCTTTTCAATACTACTAATATTAAGTAGTTCTATTAATAAGATGGTTTAGATACTACTGATATTAAATAGTCTTATTAATAAGAAAGTTCATATTATATTTACCCTAAGTGATTTTATATGATTCTCTTCTTTTTATTAATTTATAAAAAGCTTCTTTCTTCCCTCTTTATATAAATCTATTCTTTCTTCTTTGGAATTATATAGCCTTCTATTCTATACTTATTATAATACTACTATTGTGCCGCCTTTCTATTTATATTTCTCTTTTTTAAATTCTTTCTATTTATATATCTATTACTATTACTCTTAATATTAAACATCCTAATAATACTTCTTCTTATTATTATACCCTTTTCAAGCCTATTATTTATACTCATACCAAGTATATAATTAAGAGTAATTCTAATAAGAATAAGAACTAGCCTTTTAATATAATTATCTCTATTTATTTCAATTATTACTTTAAATATAATAAGAGTAACTTCTTCTAGACCTATATATTGAGTTATATTTAATCTTATTATAAGTATTTAAAATTAAGGATTTAAGTATAAAAAGAACTCCCACTTCTTCACTACTAATCTCAAGTTATATATTCCTAACTTCTAAATTAAGGATTTAATTATATCTGATAAATATATCAATACTTCTATACCTCTTATCATTAATAATAAAGATAATTCTAAAAGCTATTATATTTCTATCTTCTTATGAGAATCCTCTATTGTAACTTAGTATTATAATAACTATTTTTATTATATCTAGTAAATACTCTCAGTCTGTCTTATTATAATATTTATTACTTCTTCTTTATATAATAAGAATACTCTTATATCTACTCCTATTTTTATCTTTAAATAGATTCTTATTAATCTTAAGAATATTATATAGATAATAATAAGTTCTTCTCCTTCCTCTCTCTTGTTTTTATTATGTTAACTTTCTTATAGTAAAGTATTATAATATATTCTAATAGTTATACGAGATCCTATTAATATTACAACCATATTTTTAATTCTATTAATACTAGCTTGCCTATTGACTATAGTCCTAATATTACTGATTCCTATTAATATTAATAATATATTACTTTCAAATTAATACTATTTAGTATTATTTCTAATAGTAAGGAGGAGGAAGAAGAATAAGATAATAATAAGAGAGAAGAAGAATATTAAGAACATAGGGGAGAATAAGATAATACTAATCCTTTTATCTAATTTCTTTATCTAATATTTAAAAAATAAGATTTATAATAATTTCTTTATATTTCTTAGGGGCTGTTATATTATTAGATTTATAGTCTATATAGTCTTGCTCTACTTATAAATTGATATTAGTCTATTATTCTTTCTAATATCTCTATTCTATAATTTAAATTATAAAATAGTTCTATTATTAATAGGGGTTTCTAAAGACTTCTATATTCGAATATTATATTCTTTCTATTGAATTAGTTTACTATAATTGTATCTTTACCTTAAGGTATTCTTTATTATCAATATCTCTTTAACTTTAAATTCTTCTTAAGCCTTACTATCTTCTCTAATAGGAATTAGAATAAGATTCAAATATATATCTATAAATTATTAAGATAATAATAAGCTGATTTCAATTTGTTTAATACGATTAATATAAAGTATTAAATAGATATATATAAAGATATTCAATATAATACTCAGTAGGTTTGATATATTAATAACTATATATCATTAAGATAATAATAAGCTATTTGCTATTTATTTAATAAGATTAATATAAAACATTAAGTAGATATTTATAAAGATATTTAAAATAATATTCAGTAGGTTTCATATATTAATAATTTAATATTTAAAGTCTATTTAATTAAACTTCTTATTTAGCTGATTTATTTTGATATAATATAATCATAGTTATATTCTATCTCCAATTTGAAATGTTTTAACTACTTATCATATTCTATTAGTAATTATCTTATTATATCATATATATATTATTACTATTAAAGTTATAATAACACTATTTATAAGATAAGATAAAGATATTAAGGTTTATTTTAAATTAGAATAAGTAGTCTATTTCACTACTTAGAAATATGGGGTAGATAAGATATTAAACGTTTTCAGAAGTTTATTAAACCTAATTATAACAACAAAAGGATTTCTATTATTTAGAATTAATTAGTCTATAAGAGTATAAACTAATCAGTCAAATTATAAAAAGCTAATACATATTTAAAGGAATATTCAAACTCTAACTATTACTTTTTCTATCTTACTATCTGTCTAAAAGTATATTGATATTAATAATAAATATTCTGTTCTTATTAATTAGGATAATATTATCTAAACAGTTTTAATTTAGCTTAGGTTATAATTAGTAGTACTTAATAAAGAAAAACTATAGAATTACTACTAAATGTTCTATAATCTATTTATATAAGCTTTAGTAATCATAGATATTATAATTTCTAATTAGATATATTGAAATAGCTAGTTTATAATTACTATTAGGAAATTTAAATTTCTTTTTTGAATAGATGATAATTCTATTATAAAGCTAATAGAAATTTATAATAAAGATTTATTAAAGATGAATAGGAGGTCTAATAAGTCTTAATAATGCTTATAGGCTTTATATAAATACTAGTAGATATTATATATTGAAATAAAATATTTAATATTCCTTAATTCTGTATTCCAATACTAATCCTATAAGAATACTATACTTATTAAACTCATATTAGAATACTTTAAGACTAAAGAATTATGAATTCTTTAAAAGATTATAGTTATTAGTAACTTATATTTAGGAATTCAAACCTAACTTTAATATAATAAGATATTAATCCTCCTTATTATATCGTTAGTATCAGGCTACTATAGAGAAGGGGGGCACTAGGGGGCCACCGGGGCCCCTACATACCAGCCTCAGCTACTGGAATAATAGTTATTCTAATGATACGAGGCTTAAATATAAGTATAGAGCTATAGTCAAGTAAGGGGAAGGCTAAGTTCGAATAGTTATATAGTATAATATACGCCTATTGAGAGATCCTATTACCTAGTACGAACCCAGCCTGATAGTTAGCTATTTACTTTTATATTAAGACATCTAGTAAGAATATCCTCACTATTAAGTAGATTATCTTTAAGCAAATTCTATATATTAATATAATTATAATCATTCGATTATATAGTAGTAATAATATAGTATTTCCAAATATGGTATACCTATTTAGTAATATATTAAACGTATGTTAATAGATATCTTCTATTTATATAAGTCTCTTGTAACTTCTTCCTATTTATATATTATCAATGAAAAGTGTTAAAGAAAGTTTATCTATATCTTTAAAATTAATTTAGAGAAATTACAAGGCTTATATTAAAGGTTTTAATTCTATTATATTACTTTAATCATGTTAAAAATGAATAATAAAATGTTCTATACGATAATCTAATATGTTATGTATTTAGCCCCCTACCTAGTAAGTAGCCTTATAAAACGCCTAATTTAAAGTCTCTTCAAGAAAGAAAAACCTAGTAATATGTTATAGCTTATATATATCTCTATAAGTAAATATAATAGCAAAGACTTAGTAGTATAGTATTTAGGTTAGACTTAGTCTCAACTTAGAAATAAGTAATATAAAGTAATAGAATAATAGCTAAATATGCAAACTTACTAATATAGGCTGTGTAATAGTTTCTATAGTGGGTTGTAGCTTGATATACTAATACTAGCTTTGAAGTATTAAACGTACTGTAGTAGTATTAATGATATCAATTCATACTGGCTAGTAATAATACTACTAGTATATCCTAATAATACTATTCTTATAGATAAAAGAGAGTAATACATTACTATGAACTAGCCCTTTCTTTATCTTTTAATATATTTAAATTAATAGCTGTCTCTATAAAAATACTTATTAGAGTTCTAGCTATTTAGCTATTACTTATCTTTATCCTAATAACCCATTTTAGGTATTTAACGGCTTGAGTATTCTCTATTACTCTCATAACCCTATGTTTTCTATATATTATAGAAAGTCAATTATTAGAATTAAAGCTATACTACCTTAATTATATTTACTCTAAATTGATCAAACTATAATATTAGAGTATTAAGTAAATAGAACATTTAGTAGCCTAAGTATAATAAAGCCGGAAGCTCTATATAATATAAGGTTAATCTTTCTAAAAATAAATTCTATTAAGAAATTAAAACTACGAAGTTCCCTACTTCTTATAGAACCCGAACTTCCTATGATTATTCTTATTCAAATCAAAATTAGTACTATCTTTAGATATTACTCTGAATGACCTATTCTTCGATAATTGAGAATTGTTAATTCCTCTTAATGTTTTACTAATTACTTATTATTAGTTTAATAAGTTATAAACGTAGCTTTATATTAACTTCTCTTTTTATATTATATATCTATTCATACCTATTATCAATATCGATATCTATAAGTTTCTTAATACTTATTTAGATTATATTAGAAACTATACTAATTAATATTTAACCTCCTTATATTTATCTATTTATATAAAATCTCTTTCAACTACTTTTATAAAGCTTTATAGCTCATTTCTTTTATATTGATTTTAACTAACTAATTAACTCTCCTTATTAATTCATCAGTTTGATATTAGATAAATGTATTATAAGATTATACTAATTGGAAGAGTAGGTTTATTATTGAATTAATAAAGGAAATAGTTAAATAATAAAAGCTGAAAATCTCTTATATCTTAAGTTTTTTAAAACCTTCTATAAACTAGCTTTTAGGTGTATTAAGACTTTTTTAAATTAGAATTTTAGATCTACTAAGACCTTTATAAACTAGAACTTTAGGTTATCTCTAATCTTGATAAAAGAATATCTCTCATAAGATTTAAACCTTAGAGTACTATAAGTTATAGGATTATTAATATATTAACTAACTATTAAGCTATCTTATTATTAATCTCTTAGTGAATAATAGTTTACTAGTATTAGACTCTAAATATTTCAATTCTACTTTAGGACTTAGAGTATTTCTTTATCAAATAACTATTTTACTTTATGAAGTTGCTATCTATAAATATAAATAACTCTGAAATCTTACTTTATCCCTAAATTAAAAAGGATTTATAAGTTTAATATTCAGTCTATCTATATAAAGGCTTTACTTAATAGTAAAGATATTTCTAGAGATTGAATTGAATATATTATTAGAATTGATATTAATAAATATAATAAGGCTCCTAACTATATATAGTCGAACTATAGAAATAGTCTTCTAAAGATAATTGAGAATAATACTAATACTTCTTATATAAGAATTCTGTAAATTACTTAGTTTTTCTAATAGGCTTCTTACTTATCAAAAGCCTTTTAATACTACTTTTACAATTTTAAGTCTATAGAAGAATATCCAAATAAGATAAAAGAACGTATCAATATTCTCTCTCATAATAAAGTTAAGTACTTTTAAGAAATTACTATTATTTATATTCCGAATAGTCTAGATAAAAGTTATAAAGGTTTCATTATGTTAATTATTTAAAGTCTTAGATTTAATAAGAATTCTTATAAAATAAATTCCTTATTCTCTAATTCATTAGATAAATTTAGAAAGAAGATTTAAACTTCTTTAGTTAAGTTTATAAGTAAGAAGAACTTTAGAAGTAAAGTTATTAGATAGTCTTCTCTTAAAGTTATAAAGTAATCCTAGAGGAAATAGAAAGGTACTTTCTAGAACTATTATAAAACGTCTAATTATACTAAAGGAAATTACTTTAGTCTTTATGTTAAAGCAATTCCTATTTAAATAAAGTCTAAAGTTAATAAGAATTCTCTTAAGGTTTCTAAAAAAGAAAAGATAAAACGAAATAGGACTACTAACTTAGAATGAATTAATACTACTTTAACTTAAGAAGAAAAAAATAAAAATATCTCTAGTAATATAGCTAAAGGTCTTATATAATTTAATTCTAATATTAAAAAAGAAGAAGAGAAGGAAGATAAGGAAGAAAGTATTGAATTTAAAAATATAACTTTAATCTAACCTTTTCTTAAAAAGACTTTTACTCAAAAGACTCTAGGTATTTTAATTACTAAGAAGATTTAATAAGCTAGGAATTCTATTAAATAAATTAAAGCTATTTCCTTCTTTATTAATACTAAACTTACTATATTAGCAATATGCTTTTCAGAATTAATAATTCTACTACTTTAGAATATATTTATAGTAGTTTCAAAGAAGATATAAAAATCTAAGATTTAGGAAGGCTTGATACGTTTTGAGATAATGATTGAATTATTAACTATAAGAACAAAAGTATAGAAATGAATTAGTTTAAATATACTAAAAGGATTCTTACTAGGTTTAATAAAAGGAATATCTATAGTATCAATACTCTGACAGAAAATGAAGCCAAATTCTTTATTAATAAGGATGATACTATAAGAGAAAAGATATTAAAATATTAAAGCGAAGTAGGGGTTTTATTATATTTAGCCTCAAGAACTAAGCTAGATATTACTCTAGCTATTACAAGAGCATTTCGAAATAATACATAATACATTACAAATACATATTACATTACATATTACATATTACAAATACAAATACATTATATGTATTTGTAATATATTAGGATTCTTACCCAATAAATATATTTGTATTTATAAGATAATAGTTTAAGGAATTCTGTATTCGGATTGCATTATAAGTATATATAATTGCATTTATAGTATTTGTGATATATTACATTTTGAATAATATATAAAAAGATTAAATTAAGTTATTTAGTTGGTAAATCTCTTATATTTTACATATAGTATTAACTTTAACATTAATATTAATAGTGTACTATTTTCCCTGGATTACTTATATTAAAACTACTATATTTTAATCATATTTTAAATTCAGATCTCTCTACTCTAATATACTTTTATACTTTTGACTACAATAGTTTTATATCTATTAGAGTTTACTCTATTTATTATAATATTAATATGATTGATATTAATAGCCTTAATTCAGTATATTATATTACAAGTAATACAATTAGATTATATGTATTTATATTTGTAATGTATTAGAAGTTTAAATATTATAAATATAAATAAATGTATCAGCTATTATATGTAATATATTACAAATACATGTATTTGTATTTGTATTAGATGTATTTGTATTATCGTAATGCTCTGGCTATTACTACTTACTCTTGATTTTCTTCAAATCTTTATAAAGAATATTTGATTACTTTTAATAAGATATAGGGTTACTTGAAAAAGGATTCTAATCACAAGTTAATTTGTAATTATAATAATATTAATCCTTTTAGTTTATTTAGATTTATAGAAAGTCTACTTCAGCTTATATATTTTGCCTAGATTCTTATAATATCATAAATAATAGTTTAGCTAAATACAAAAAAGTAGTTTTATCTATTTGTCAAGCTGAATATATAACTCTAGTAGATATTACTAAAGAAGCTATTTACTTATATGATAACTATAGTTTAATTGATAAAACTTTAAGGTTTAGGGCTATTAATAAGCCTATTATTTTTAAAAATAATTAACTAGCTAAAGGAGTTACTAAAAACTCTAAACTCTATGGAAAAACTAAGTATGAGTTACGTTATGCTATAAGGTATGCGGTAACTATATGGATTGCTATATATATATATATTAGTATGTCTTTTACCCCTTACTGGTAATAGGTACTAAGTATTTAGCGTTAGTTATAGTTAAAAATATAGTAATTAGTAAGTAATTATCATAATATAGATCTAAAGTCTTATATAGTATTATATATTATATAGTATAAGAATAGTAATAATACATAATTACAATACTACTTTCTATTTATATAATAAGATTACATATAGTATATATTACCCTTTAGATAAACTAATACTAATTAGTAATTATCTTTTTTTATTTTTATTATATTATATATCAATAAGACTTATTAGAATAGAAGAAGTAATTATGAAATTCTATACTTAAGGGCTATATAAGATAAAAGATAATAAGATTTATTATTTAGACGCTTCAGACTACTCTCTATTTTAGGACTCTATTAAGAGCTTCTAAACTAGATATTAACCTTTTATAGATTTTATTATTAAAGAGTTAAATAGATTTAATATACTTACTTATCAGAGTATATTTAATAAATATAATAACCTTTTCGTATACTCTTAGACTTTTATAGTATTAGGAATTATAATATCTCCAATTTCTTATTTTTGAAAGACTTCTAAAGCGTTGTAAAAATACTTCCTTGTATATTTTTCTATTTCTTATAAATTTAGTTAAAAGTAATAATACTAATATACTTGAAAGAATTCTTAACTTCAATAATAATATTTAATATATTATTTGAAGTAAAGACATTATTTTTTAAATATCTTGAAAGCCCTTGAGGTAGTAATATTAAAAATAGGTATTGTATTACTTATAGAATTCTTCTACTATATAAATACTAATTTCTTTAAAGGTATCTAAGAAGTTAATTATACTGACTTATTAGTAAGTAATATTACTAAAATCTTTACCTTCTTAGCTTACTATAAAGGTTTTATAATTATATAGAGATATATAGCTATGAATTCTTTTGAATATTCTAGAGGGACTTAGAAGAATAGTCTAACACTATTTAGTAATTTAATAATATTATAATAGTCTACTGTTCTTAAGACTACTTTATGTATTATAAAGTAAGGGTTAATATAAATAGTAATTATATAAATAAGCCTTTTATTTAATTTATTAAGTACAAAGACTCTAATATTTAGAGTGATAATAATATAAGAAATCTAAGAAATAATATTTAATCTTTTAAATAAACCTTAAATATTTCTTGGAATTCTTTAGAAATACTATATCTATTAAGTAGTATATAAAGCTGTCCTTCTATAAGGTTAAACCTAAGACTTATTAAGTGGGGCTTATTATAACCTTCCTATAAGTAGTTGAAAAGGGATGGTAATAGTACAGCTAGTTAGCTTCTATATTGCTAGTATTAGTAATATGCCTATAGATCCCCTTATGAGTCTTATCAATATGTAGTCTTTTTAATATAAAGCTTCTTCATATATAAGAGGTATACTATAAGTATAATAGCTCATAGCCCTTAAGGCAATTTAAATACCTCTTATACATCGCCTTCATTATTCTTTGTAATAATACTTTAGTGAAATATATTATAGATCTTATAAGGTTGTATAATAAAAGTATAAAGTATAGTAGAGGTTGATATAATATATTTAAGACTAAGATCTATATCCTTTGTAATTACTATTTTAACTTTAATATTTTATACTATATATAGATTAATGTATTTTTAATTATCTTGAACGATTAGACTCTTAATTATTATTTTAAGTATTGAAGTAATTCTAATTTCAATTTAAAGTTTAAATAGATAGTTTACTATACTAAAAACCATTTTGAAAACAATAAATATTAATAGTTATTCCCGCTTGACATAGTAGTTTAACATCTAGCTAGCTTTTACTGTTTTATAATAAGAGTAATAAGTTCGAACTCTATAGTAGGTAACTATTGTTAAATTAATCGTGTTGTTATTCTTAGATCTAAAATCGCTCAGGAGACTACAGAGGTACTAGATATCTAGCGGGAGCGTATTCATATAATCCCGCAAGATATATATATAAAGTATATCTCTCTCAATCTCATAACTATAACTAGTAGATATTTACTTTCTAATTATATAAACTGAGTATAATAACTACTACAAACTATTAGCTACTACTACTAGCTATTAATTACTAGTAACTATTTATAGCTAGTAATTAGTATTACTAGCTAGTTAGTATGAGTAATATATAACTATAATCCTTTAGAGAAGTATTTATAATAAATATAAGCTTATACTTTCTCTTTATGATATACCTCCTATATGTACTAGTAATTATATGAAATAACTATTTTTACTATTTATAGTTTCTTCTGTTTAAATAGTTTTTTAATATTAGTAGTATTTATAAGGTTTATAAAGTAAGAGCTAACTACTAAGTATAACTTCCTTTAAAAGGTCCCGAGAGGTATATAACTTTGAATAAATCAAAGACTTTTAATATAACTATATTTAAATTTTTATTTTACTATTTATAATAATATTAACTCTAATTTAAAGATTATTATTATTATTATCTATATTAATAGCTACTTTATATCTTATATTGTCAATATCATAATAATACTTCATACTACTTGAGTTTTGCTAAACATCTTAATAAATGTAATATAAGAAGCTCTTAAGGCATATTAGATTAATATATGTTAAAGTTCTTTTAACTTTATTACTATTAATATAAATATAATATTTTAATCTGAAGACTTTAGATTAGAAGTAAAAATAATAGGATTAATAGTTTGTATTATTCTTATTGAGATATATAATAGTATTAATAAGATTAAATAATATTAGATATTTCTCTATTATATATATAATATTTATTATAATAAGATACTTATTACTATTTAAGAGGTAGTTCTGTGAATAGTATATAAAGTAATGAATAAGACTATTAGGCTAAATAAGTTTATATTTATTTTACTTATATTTAGAATACATTCTCATTTTATAGAAGATTTACTTTTCTCCCTCTTAAATTTAAACGATATATAAAGTTTTTAAAAAGACCTGTTAAAAGTATACTAAATATATAATTAATGTTATTTTAATAATATATTATAATCTTAGTATTCTTTAAATTATAACTTTTTTATTCTTATTTATATATATATATATATATATATATCTATATATAATAAGAGGATAAGAGCTAGTAAGATTTATATTACGTCCTTATTATATACAATAAGATAGATATTCTCAAATTTCCTTATAGCTCTTAAGAATTTCAATCTATAAGTATAAAACTATATTTTAAGAATAGCTCAGATATCTTGTTAAATTATATTTTTGAAATATTGATATTTAAAAGTATCCATAAGAAATCTATAAATATTCAAATGTTTTTATAAGAGATCTAATATTATGAAGGGGGATATGTTCTTATAGTAATCTTCTAGTTTTAGTTATAGTTACCTTTTTAAAGCTTTAGAATATTTAATAAATATTGTAAGTTATTATTATTATAAATAATAGTAATATTATTACTATGAGCAATAATAATTCCCTTCCTAGTAAAACGTTAGTAATATATTATTTTTATTTTAAATTTTTTAAATCTAACTAATTTTAAATTTCAGAAGTTATAATAGTAGTTTATATTCTTTAGACTTTGCTTAAAGGTTTCATTTTATAATCTATTTAATTACTAAGAAATAATTAGATATAATATTGATATTTAACTCATATAGAAAAGGGGACTATTATAATATTTAGATTACTGTTTAAAGAGTTAGTTAAAAAGAAAATTAAAAATATTATTATTAATAGTATTATAGAGATTATTACGTATGATTCTAATCTCTATAAGACTTTTAAGTATTTTAAATCTTATATTATTAATACAATTAAGAATAGAAATACTAAAAAGATATATAACAAGTTCAAAATTATAACCTAAAGTTTGAGAAATAATAGTAAATTTAAAGTATTAATATAATTAATAATAGTCTAATAGAATAATTAGTAATTAATTTCAATTATAAGTTCAACTTTTCTTTAGTATAACAGTATAGTTATATAGTGTTATCATATTATATAAATTCATATTTAAATTAAACTAGAATTTATAACATATATTATAATTAAATTCCCTTTATATTCTAAGAATTAACATTCCTTAGGCTTTATTATAATTATTCCTCTACTACTACATACGTTTACTGAGATTAATACTTATCAGTAAGTAATTTACTCTAAATATTATAAAGACTAATTATAAATAGAAATATTAATATGTAACTTATATTATTTGATTTTAGATTTTGAAAATAATAATTTTATCTTTTAAAATCTATAAACTAATAATACTTTTAGCCTTTTAGATATTACTTTTTTATATTAGGAAGATAAGGAGTTTTCAAAAGCTTCTTTTAGTACTAAATTTTAAATAGCTTTCTTAAAAGTAGTATTATTAGTATTTAATAGAAATATCTTATTACTTAATAGTAATATTTTCTATTTATATTGAAAATACTGAGGGTAAGAACTATTTTGTATTAATATAAGTTCAATAGCTGAAATATCTAAAAGGATACATATTATATAACATATCTGTAAGGTATATTTAACTTGAATATACTAATTTAAAATATTATTTAACTTCTCTTACATAATATAATATAATAACTGTTAGGTAATAATATTATTATACTTAATAAATATCTTAAGTAGTAAATTTAATATTTTAACTATAACTTTGATTTTATACTATTGAACTTCTCTAAAATATATCTCTATACTTTTATTCATAACCTATTCTTTAATAATATTAACTTCTTATTTAAACTAAGATGTATAAGAATCTTAAGTTAAGAAACTACTATTCATAATAATCAATTTAATTTCTATAGTAATCCTCTATATTATTCTTCTATTAAGAATAAGATAATTATTAAGAGTATACTTACTCTAGAAATTTCTATTATAGTAAGTAGTATAGATTTTACTTATACTATAATTATATTACTTAAGAAAATCTTCAAATACTAAAACTTCTTTAAAATCCTTATTATTATATATACTAATTTTTACTTACCTTATAAGTATTTTATAAAGCTTAATATTATTGAAGAAAAGTACTTTATAATCAATATTATACTATTAAAATAGTTATATAAATAATATAGGTTTTATAAGATATAATTAATTAAAAGAAATAATACTATTACTAATATATTTATAAACAATATATAAAATAATATCTTTAAGCGATTTATGAATTTAAATTATATAACTATTTAAATAAAAAGATAAATAATTTAACTAGAATATATAAATCAATATCTAAATACTATAAAAATAAAAAAGTATAGATTACTAAAAGCATTATATTTCATATAAATAGATAAATATTAAGATGTATAGTAAAAAGAAAAAGTTATTAATATTAGTTACGCTATACTATAAAGTATATAGTAATTATATAAGAATAAGTAAAGCACTAAAATTACTATACAGCTATACTAATTTATACAAAGCCTAACCGCTCTATTTATACATATTTAAATACTTCACTCTAGTTTAAATAAATTATATCTTTTCAAATCCTATATTCAGACTATATACTATATTATTTATTTATTATAATTATAAACCCAGCTTTATTCAATTTATTTTTAAACTACTTTTAATAGATTAATATAAAAAAAATCCTTTTCAATCCATTTGATTAGTTTTTTAACAAACTATTTAAAAATAGTATACTTAACTATTAGTAGTTTTAATATAATAGTAAAACTATATAATAATTCTAATTTTAACTATTAGTATATTATATTACAATTCTATATAATAAGTTAAAATATTTAGAAATACTTTAATCCAGATATTAAACTAAATCTTAAAGTCTTAAGAATAATTAATCTATTTAACTTTAATAAATAGCTTATCTAAGAAAATACTACTTAATAAATAATTATAAATATTAAACTCTTTACTCTTAATACTAAAAGGATTTTCAACTATTATATAGTAAATCTTAAATTTTAAATAGTTTAGAAATTTAATTATAAATAAATAAAGAAGTATTATAATATAATTTAAATATAAATTAATACTACTATTAATAATAGCCTTCTAATACCTATTTAAATAAAACTCCTTAATAATAATAATATTTCTTTTTAAACTCTTCTACAAATTCTAGAATACTAATATGTTTAAAATAATTCAGTTATATAATAATAAGTTAAAATAAAATATAAGAATATTCTTAAGAAAACTAATTTAAATATCTCTAGTTTAATATAGTATAATAAGTAGTATACTATCTATCTTTAAATTATTACTTAATAAATCCCTAAAATCTAAAGAATACTTATAATTAAAAATTAACTTTAAGTATTTAATAAATATATTTTTACTAATTAAACTATAATTTAATATTAAAATATTATTAAAAGAGGAATTCTAAATTTAAAAATTAATAATCCAGCTAAATATAAAGAGATCTTCTCTACTCTATCTCATATTAAAGGAATTTCAATAAAGAATTATAGTAAAATACTATTTATATTAACTATTCTTATAAAAGATTTAAATAGTATATTTCAATTTAAACTAAAGTATTTATATAATTTCAAAAGCTACCTATACCTTCTAGAAGATTATAAATATATTAAATATATTATTATAGGATTATATACTAAATTCCCTAATATTTAAATAATAATTACTATTTAAAACAATATTATAAATAGAATAAATAACTGAAAACTATATACTTTTTACTAAAAGCTAGCTAAGAAGGAATAATTAAATTCTAAAAGATATATTAATAAAACTAAAGAAATACCTTTAGATATTTTAAAAGTTAAAATAACTCCTTTAGGTAGTAAATCTAATAGTAATAACTACTATTCTTCTAATTTGATATATATAAGTATTAATTTTCTTCTTCTTAAAAAGTTAGTTATAATTCCTCTTAAGATCTTTTTAACTATTTAAAAACTTTATTTATTTTTAATAAATATAATATTTACTGACTATAAAGTAATCTATATTACTAACTTAATAGATTTCTTTAAAAAGAACTCTTTTAAGTTGAATAAGAAGATAGATATTATTTAATATAACTTAACTAACTTCTCTATAGTTAGATAAAGTAAATAAGTAATTAGGAATACTTTTAAAAGTCCAAAAGAGAAGAATATATTAAACTTAATATTAAATAATACTACTTATATTAAAAACTTCTATACTAATATTATTTTAAAAGCTCTACTTCTCAATAAGATTAAAATCTAATATATAAGCTTTAATTATACCTTCAGATTTAACCTTATTAACTAATCTATTATTATAAAATAGTTACTTAAAATGTATAACTTCATATTCCTTAAATATAAGCTAGTTTTTAATTATCTTATCATCTATTCAAATAGTTTAAATATCATTTAGAATATCTAAATATACTATTTTTTTCAACTTTACTTTAAAATAGCTCTCTTAAATATAAAATCTAATAATACTTATATATAATACCTTTAAATAGGATATTTTAAAAAGAATACTCTTAAATATCTAATCTTTAAAACTTAAAAAGTAAAACTTATAAGATTAAAATAGTTAAACTACTCTTATTATATAGAAACCTATTCTTAATAAGTAATCTCTAGACAAATTTTAGAATTATAATTAATTTACCTATTTTACTATATTACTTAGAATCTATTTAATTTTCCTAAAGCTTATATAAATAACTCTTAAATACTTATTATTAAAGATAAATCCTTAGGTTTATTCTTTATATTTATACTACTTAATAAAACTTATAATTAAATCTCTTAAATAATAATAATATTTAAAAGATAAATTAAGAAGTAAAAAGGCTTTTTAATTTATAAGATTTAATAAGATATTAAAAGAATAATTATAATAGTTAATAGAAAAGCTAATTACTAAAAATAAATAATAAACTAAACGATTAATCTTAAGTTATCCCCTTCTTATATTAAAAAGCTAATTAGAATAAGTAAGTATATTAGAAAGAAACTAATTACTTAAAAAATAAAAATATAATAAGCTATTAAACTAGCATTTAAACTATAAGTAGAAGTATTTAAATAATATTTATATTATATAATATATCTTTGAATATTTAAAATAA
The DNA here is from genome assembly GCA_004366825.1 of Colletotrichum spinosum. Taxonomy (NCBI): domain Eukaryota; kingdom Fungi; phylum Ascomycota; class Sordariomycetes; order Glomerellales; family Glomerellaceae; genus Colletotrichum; species Colletotrichum spinosum. Next base: position 21,605 of record QAPG01000392.1, read on the forward strand.
TTAGAAATTACCATATAAAATTAAAGAAACTTAATATAGATAATATCTTTATTGATAAATACTAGAATATACTTTAAACCCTCATTAAAACGTATACCTTTATTAAAAACAGATTTATACTTATAAATATTAAATATACTTACTTAAGAAATATTATAAATAAGATATTTTAAAAAGGTTATTTAAAGTTAAACTAAGATGATATATGAAATACTTAGTAAATCATATTTTAGATATTCATAATTTCTATAAAATCTAAATTCCTATCTTTTAAATAGTTATTATTGTTTAAAATATTATATTTAATAAGATAAAGCTTTACTTAAAATAGGATTCATATAAAATACTTATAAAAGAAGTTATAAAACTACTAATTAAATTAATTACTAAAGAGTATAATAATTCTATTCTTAAAGTATTTAGAGATTTTAAAATAGTAAGAATATGTAATAGAAAGTTCTTTCTTCTACTAACTATCCCATTAAAACTAGACAAAATTTAAAATATTAAATTAAACTTAGAATTAGCTTTAAAAACTAATAAGAGAAGTTTAAATATCTTTAAACTAATACTTAAACTAACAAGATTAATCTAGACTTCTAATTAACCTTAATTATATAAAATAACCCTAAGTGAAAATTAGAATTTGAAAAATATACTAATAATTAGAAAACTAAATAGTATATTTAAAGTAAGAAATCTAACTAATTAAGAAAGAATACCTATTTCAATTAAATAAAGAAGTAATTACCTTAAAACCCCTATTTAACTAATTTAAAAAAAACTAAAACGTAACTCTAAACCTCAACTAATTAGATTAGATTTTACTATTTAAAGATCTAACTAATTATATAAAAATAGACAATAATAATAACTTAAGCTAGAGATTAATATTAATAACTATATAATATTCTTAAAAGAATATAATAATAGTATTTTATACCTCATAGAGTATAAATAGGATAGTTTTACTAATACCTATTTATCTAATTAGTAGTAAGGACTAAATAAAAATAGTTTCAACTTCTTAACTATATTCCTTATTATTTAAAATATAATATTAAAAGAAAAGGATTCTTCTACTAAAATTCAAATATAGCTTAATTAACTAATTATACTACTAAAGACTTAGAACGATATTACTAACCTTCTAGAACTACTACAAAAATCCTTTATTAAAACAATAAGAGCTAAGATTATAAAGCTAAAGAAAAAGATATCTAATATGAAATAGATTACTAAAATATTAAAATAAAACTTCTTCTTCTTAAATAGGTTTTTATTTATAAGATAGATATAAATAGTTTTTAGCATAATATAAAGTAAGAAATTATATATATAGAAATATATAACTAGTTAACTTACTATAAACTATATATATAGTAATACTAACTATTTAAATCTTTTAGATAGCTATAATAATTATAATAAAATTTAACCTTAAAGTTTTATAGTTCAATATTATTAATATATTTCTAAATATTATAAGAAACCCCAATAGACTTCTAATAATAATCAAACTTCTAAATAGATTTAAAATAGTAGAATATTATATAGAATTTAAATAAGCTTTTTATAAACTTTAAGATATACCCTTTTTTTAATACAAAGTTTTTTATACTATATTAAAATTAT
>QAPG01000393.1:0-22730 GCA_004366825.1 Colletotrichum spinosum
GTTTCCTTCTAGTAGAACTTTATATATATCTTTTAATTAGAACTTTTAAAGATTCCTTAAGGTTAATTTTATCTAGTTATTATATTTAATAATATACTTAATAATATATATAGAATAATATATTTAAAGGATTATAAAGTATAATATTATAATTATTGTTATTGTTAAGCTAATTCCTTTAATTATAACTATATATTATAACTATATAAATATACTACTAGTAGTAGATAGAAATAATAAGAGATAAGAAATAAGTATCATAAGTTATTATTATATATATCTACTAATATATAGAATAATATCTTTTCTTAATATATTATAGAAAGTAGGTTCATAAATAAGAGTTACAATGTTTATTAGACAGGTAGTAATATTTGCTTTTTCTTATTAACTTATATCTTCTTCTCTTATACTATTTATTATAATTACTTTTCTTTTTTATATCTTAAGATTTATTATTAGCTGTTGAATATCTTCCCTCTTGGATTTTCTAGATATATTATAATTATAGTTAGCTGAGTAGTTATATATATTGTTAGTATATAGGAGAATACTTAAAGAATACTTAGGCATTAGAATAGGTGATAATAGTTTTATAATACTTTCAGCTTTAGTATTACTTATTATAGTATTATAAACTTACTAGTTCTCTAGATATCTTTATAAGATATCTATTATAATTACTTATAGAATGCTTAAGAAGAAGTATTAGAAGTAGTTTATAATTATTCTATATTACTAGCCCCTCTATATTAATATCCAGGATTTCCTTATTTAATAAAATAAAGCTTTTATTTAATTCTTCTTTTTCTTATTATAAAATAGCTTATTTATTAAAATATAAATTCTAAGGTTTAGATAATCTCTAGTCTTAAAGCTATTACTATTATAAGGAGATTTTATAATAAGGTATATTATAGTTTTATAATTATTAAATTAATTTCTTGTTATCTTTCTACTTATTAAATATATATACAATATCTATAGATAGTAGTAAGGGATAGTAATTTATTTACTATAAATCTTTCTTTCTTATTTATATTAATCTTATTATATTTATTACTATATTTCTATTTTAATAAGTTAATCAAAACTTCAATTATTAATTGATTATATAATAGATATAAATAATATTAAATTAATAAATGATTACAAGTTTACCTTCCTTTTCTATTTTTATTATATAAACTTCTAGAAATTATATTAGTATCTTAAAGTAGCATATAGTTATAATAGCTTTAAGACTAGAGATTATCTAAACCTTAGAATTTATATTTTAATAAATAAGCTATTTTATAATAAGAAAAAGAAGAATTAAATAAAAGCTTTAATTATATAAACTTCTAGAAATTATATTAGTATCTTAAAGTAGCATATAGTTATAATAGCTTTAAGTTTTATCTATTTTTACTATATAGGCTTCTAGAGACTTTCTTAGGAAGTATTATAATCTTATTTCTTTAGATTATTCTTTATTAATCTATAGTTAAATAGTAGTAAATAATACTAATAGTAATAAAATACTACTAATTAGTATTAGTTTACAACTAATAAATATTATAATCGATTAATTATATAAATAGTATATAACTAGTTATTTCTATTTGTAATATCTATACTTAAGTTATAATATATATATTTATACTATATACTATAGGGATAAATCTATATAATAATCCTTTTAATCTTATTAGTTTAAATAAGTAGGTCGACTACTTAGTTACTTACTACTACAGCTTTAGCCACTTCGGTACTATATTTAACCCGATAGTTTGAATAGTATTCTTTCTTATTTAAAATATAATATTAAAAAAGAAACATCCTTCTACTAAGATTTAAATATATATTAATCAACTAATTATACTATTAAAACTTAGAAATATATTACTAATTCTTTAGAATTACAGTAAAAGTCTTGTATTAAAATATCAAGAACTAAAATCACAAAACTAAAAGAGAAGGATATCTAATAAGAAATATATTATTAAAATACTAAGACTAAACTTCTTCTTCTTAAGTAGGCTTTTATCTATAAGATAGATATAGATAATTATTTAAAGTAATATAATTTCAGGATTTATATATATAGAGATATATAACTAATTGATTTACTATAAATTCTATATATAGTAATACTAACTATTAAGATATTTTAAATAGCTATAATAATTGTAATATAATTTAACCTTATAGTATTATAATTTAACATTATTAATATATTTCTAAATACTATGCGAAATCCTAATAGACTTCTAATAATAATTAAATGATTAAATAGATTTGAAATTATAAGGATATATATTCAATTTCAATAAGAGTTTTATAAGTTTCAAGATATATTTGTTTTTTAATATCAAGCTTTCTATATTATATTCAAATTATTAAGCTTCGTATTATATTTAGAAACGTCTTATCTATTTAAAAATAAGAATTTAAATATCTATATCTTTTTCTATATAGATACCATTATTTTCATATATCAGAAAGTAATTCAAAAGCACACTCTTGGGATTATTATAAATATAAGATATATTCATAGATTTAAAGAATAAAGCTTTATGAAATACTCCTTAAGATCCTGAATAATAAGAAATTAAAAGTATAAGAAGATGTATTTAATTTATAATATGCATATTATTATAATTATAAAATACTTTAATATTAAACATAAATTAGTTCTTATAATACTACTTCTAGTAATATCTTTTACTATGCATTACAATTAAATTATACATTAAGAAACTTTTATATATTAGATAAAAGTGAATTTAACTTTTCATATATTAATTATGATATAATTAGATATTTTATTTATATACTTTCCACTTTCAAAATATTTTATAAGTTCTTCTTAAGTATCTAAAAATATTATAAATTATATAATTTAATAATTCTGTAAGATAAAACTCCTAATATTATAATTTACATGCTTAATAAGTATTAATAAAATATTCTAAATACTCCTAATCACGAGGGATACTTCTTCTATAGACTATAAAGAGACTTAGAAATTAAACTATAACTATAATATCTCTTTATTTAGAAGACTAATCTAATAAAAAGCTACTTAATAGAATGTTATTATAATACTAATATTGAAAATAGAACTTCGTAACTTTAAATATACTTTAAAGAAACTATAATATTAAAAGGATTATTTCGAAATATTAAATTCAATCTTAGAGATATTTAGAAAGTCTATTATAATAACTACTGAGTGACTAAACCAATTATTTTAAAAAGTAAGTATCTATCTACTAGACTTTAATATATAGATATTTAATAGATGTAATTATATTAAGAATATTTAAAAAGAGGTTTTAGACTAATTTATATACCTATAGATATAATATTAATAGATAGATATATAAAAAATATGATTTAAATAGAATTTGAATAATTCAGAATACTTCTTAACTCTATAAATCCAAAAGTAATACTTTAAAAAGTAGTTGAAATAGATAAAAGAAACCTCCTTAAGTAATTTCTAACCATCTAAATAATATACATAAGTAATGTATATTCTTAAAGTTTAACTATTTAATAGAATATTTTAATAGTATCTATATAAATATTAGAGAATAGCTAAACTCTTTAAGTTACTTATAGGAAATAGAACTTTCTATTTAAACTTATATCTAATTTAAAATAAACTATTTGAATTTAGAATTCTAAATAGATAGATAAGAAATAGTAATTAAAATATAGAAATTAACTTGAGAAGATATGGAGAATTAATTATATCTTCTAAAGAAAACGGCTAATGTTAATACGTAGTTAAAAGATAGAAAGGAACTATTGAAGCTAATGATTAAAATATTATAACTAAAATTCTAACTTCTACATCTACTAATAACTATTCAAAATCTAAAGCTCTAGCTTTTAAATCTTCTAATAACTACTTAAGATTCAAAACCTTAACTAATAAGAGATTTAATTCAAGTTACTAAAGAACTATAAATAAACCTAGTAGTAGAAAGTTAGAAAGATAGTAATACTTAAAGTAGTTAAATAATAATAAGCTATATAATAGTTAATATTCTAATAGTAGATTTAGAAATACTTTTATTCTTGTAGAAAGTTAATTTAAATTCTTTTTACTATTTAGACTGAAGTTTGAATTAAAATAACTTCCTCACTTTTTAACTTTCTTACTTTTTAAATATAGAAAGTTGAATTTAAAATTAAAGCTGTAAGTTGAATTACTTATCCTATTCTTATTAGAAAGTTCAATACTAATAAGACACTTATTAAATATTTTATAAGTTTTATTAGAAGTGAGAATATAAAATCCCCTTAATTTAATTTTATACTTGTAATAATACTTCGAAAGTAAATTTCAGCTATTAATCCTAATAATATAAAAACAATTTCTTTAAAAAGATATAAAACGTCAGTAATAGATAGTATAATGAAAAACTCAAATAGGCTAAGTATTACTAATAATCTTTATCTTAAAAGGTTATATGTTATATTCCTGTATAGTTTTATCTTAATTACTTTTCTTGAAAAATGTTGACTTAATTAGAATATACTAAGTAATAATAGACGTTTTAGTTAAATTAACTAACTGATACTAAGTATTTTCAAATTAATGCTTAAGGTTATTTATTTCAGAAAAAGCTTTTTAATTTCTAATTGAAACAGATTTACTTTTAGATCTAGATATAATTTTAACATATTTCTTAAGATATCTAATAAATGTATTAATATTATCCTCTTTACTCTTAATGTTATTAATAGTAGGTCTGATCTCCTCTTATTTCTCTTCAATAATTAAAAGATTATTAGTTAGATTGTCTTCTTTATCTTTAGAAAGAAAACATAAGATAGGAATTATTTTAAGATATCTATAGATATTTTTGACTCTAGTAGGTCTTTTTATTATAATAGTAGTTATCTTTGAAATGTTAATTTTAATATTATTAGTTTTAGATATTTTAGAAACTTAGAGTAGAAATAAAAGAATAAGGTATTCTTATAACTTAAGAAACTTAGTAAAATATAACTAAATAAAAAATATAAGTCAATTTACCTTGATTTCATATTATTACTTAAATATTACATTTACTTCAATTAGATAAGTACTTATAGTATTAATAGTTTAACTTTAAATCTTAAAGCTTAAGTAGTTATAAATAGAATTCGTAAAATTAATAAGAGTATTAATACTGAGAAGTATAAAAGAAAAATAATACTTTTAGTTTTATAAATTAATTAATATGTAATTGAAAAAGAAATCTTCAATAAAATAAGCCTCTTGAAAAATAAAGAAAGGCGTCTTGAGTATTAAACAAATTATCAATAATAAAATAAAAGGAAACAATGCTAATTGTAATTTCAAATTATAATTTCTAAGTACCTTTTAAGTTAGAGTTAAGAAGTACCCTTTAAACTTAGAAATAAAAGAAGTAACAATTAATATGAGATTACTTAATAAAATATTTAAATTCAAGTATATGAAGAAGTCAATACTAATATTAAATAAAATATTATTAACTACCTCAGTTGTAGCAGATTTAGGCTATGGTTAAAATATTAGTGGTAACTAAAAGCTATTATTTATACTAGAAATTAATAAATAGGATTTATTTTGTTAATATATATTTCTGATAAATATAAGAAAATAACTTTTTAAAGTTTTAATATCTCAGAAAAGAAAGAAATCAGTAAGTAATGAAATAATAAATAGATTATTTATAGTATTTAGAAATTAAACAAACAATAATTCTAGAAAAAGCCAACCAATTACTCTTACTAGAAATAAGATACAGAACAGTTAAATATGTAATAATTCACAGTAAGCTTATCACAACAAATCATTTCTTTTATTTAAATACCTAAAAGGCTATTTTAAGAACATTTACTTATTTTTATTTTTAATAACATACTATTCAAAAGAATCTATAAAATATAAAATTATCTCTAGTAGTTCTACTGCTAGAGGGATATAGAAGAATAAGTATAGTACTAAGTCTACTAGATAGTTAAACTAACTAATATAAAGTCTAACTACTCTATTTATATATATTTAAATACTTCATTCTAATTTTAATAGATTATACCTTTCAATAACCTACATTGGAACCACCTACTATATTATTTATTGACTACACTCATATATTATAGTTATAATAGTATATGTATTATTGTCACATAATAATACATATTATACTTCAACCTATATAATATAGTTATAATATTATCTATATTATAATTATAACAGCTTATGTATTACAACTATAATTAAAACTGTCATAATATAAATAGAATTCTAAAATAAACTTTCTATAGAAAAAGCTTAATATTTCTATAAGTAATAATTAGAGATCGTAAATAATATTCTAATAAAATTATTATTTTTCTTTCTATTTAACTATGATGATTAAGAATACATCACATAAGTCTTTATATTAAGGAAACTACTTCTATCATATCATATTTCTTCTAATTTCATAGTTATTTCTAATAATAAATTAACTATCAGTTTATTTATCTATCTATCTATTCTAATATATTATATATTTAATTCTTCTTAGTCTAAAGATTCTATATCTTATTCTTTTAAGAATTATCTTTCTTATTCATTTATAAAAATCAAATATTAGAATAAAATCTATAAAACTCTCTACTCTTTACTACTTTTATTAAAACTAAATACCTTACTATAATTACCCATTCCTACAAAGAATTAATCTTATTTAATAAGTTATTTTGATATTTCAAAATCTAATTTGTCTACTTATTTCAACCCCTTTAAATACTGAAGATTTACTCTTAATTAACTATTCTTTTCAAATTACTCTTAAGTTTATTTCTTCTTTAATTTCAATCTATTTCAATAGTAAAAAGATTAATATATTCATAAAATCAATTCCTTCTATTTTTAATCCTATTTTAACATTTTAGTAAGTCTACGAAGAAGGAATAATTGAAGTTATTTAAAAAAAGAAGGAAAATACTAAGATTTAAATCTCTGATCTTGAAGTTTATTTCCAAGTTATATCTTTATTTATCATAGAAATAAAGGATTTCAATCTTTAATCTTCATTGTGTTGAAAAATATGAGTTTCCTTTATGCTATATATTATAAGATTTTTATATTTCTTTAAAATGTGTTTTATAAAGTATATATTCAAGAAGTTATTTTATTTTGATAAAATAAATAATTCTAAAAAGATTACTATTTTGAAATTAATAAGAAGTAGTAATTATAAGGTTTAGTCTATTTATATTTAGGCTTTACTCATGAATAAAGATATTTATATAAGTATTACTAAACTGGTTACCTCTAAAAAACATAAAGATACAAAGGCTTCGAGTTATACATTATTATACTATACAGTTAGCTTTTTTAAGTAATTAAAAATAATATACATATTTTTCAAGTATTTGATCCAAATTAGTAGAGGAATATCCTGATACAAATAGTAATAAAAATAAGAAAGAATCTAAAACAAATTTAAGAACCATTAATATTACTTCAACTAGCACTAAAGAAAAAGATACAATAGAAGATAAATTATCAAGAGATGAAGAAAGTTTTAAATCAAAAGAATATGTTTCTAAAGATATATATCTTAATATAATTTCTAAAGAAAATAATATCTTTAAAGATATAAGAATTAATTCAAAAGCTTTATATAAAAAGAAATAAACATAATAGTAAAACTCTAGGTTTCCTAATAAATTAACAAATTACTAGGAATTCTAAGAGTTTAATTAAAAAAGAAAATCGCAACAATATTTATGTTTATTTAGATATACCTATTACGATTTCTTTACTTAGAAATAAATCTATTTTACTTATATCAAACTAATTTCAAGGTAGATTAAATAGATAAATACTATATATCTTATAATTAGAAGAATAAGATACTTAAACATAAGTCTAAGAAATCAAACCTTTATATTAAAAGAAGTTTATCATATTCTGAAATTAAAAAGTAATTTATTATCATAAAATAAGTTTAATATTATAAGACTTATACTAACTCTCTAAAACATCTATATTTATTTTGTGAAGCAATATTACTCTTTCTTTTATTATACTATAAAGTATTAAACTTATATATAACTATTTTAATTAGATCAATACAAAAGCTATAAATAATTTGAAGAATAATAGTTTGAGTTTATCTTATAAGATAAATGGAATAGATATCCTTCCTATTTATAAAATATATATCACAAGGACCTTTACTAATAATACTAATAGAAATAATAGAAAGTAAAAATAGAATCTTCAATATTTAGATTATCTTAATTTGGATTTATATGGATCTATAACTTTCAAAATATATAATATATTTAAGAGATTTATTCTATTTAACAATAAATTAACTAAGTTTACTTAAGGACTTTATTAAACATAGAATTAGCTAGAGAAATCGTAAAGGCTTTCTTCAAATTTAAAAGGTTAGTAACTAATGATAATAATATGAAATATTTAAAGAAATTTAATAGTAATAAGAATAAGACATTTATTAATAAACAAATAAAGAATATTTACTCTTAGTATGATATTATTTACAGAATCAAACTCCTTAATACTTATAAGTCTAATGGTTTAATGGAAAGAATGATAAGAATTCTAATGAATAAAATTGGAATTCCAAATTATTATTTAAATCTATTTTATTGATCATAAGGGGATACTTTACTAGCTTGTATATATATATAATAGAACTTCTAACAGTTTAAAGAATTTCAAGACTCCTTATAAATTAGAAAGGAACATAAAATATAGAACCAGTAATATTAAAATATAAAGTAACTTCTATCATTATAGAATAAAGATTTGAACACTAAAGGTTTTATTCTATTAGTATATAAAGTGAAAGAACCTATTTCTTTCATATAAATATTTAAGTCTCCTGAATATGGAAATTAGACTCCAATTATGGAAAAAGAAATAGAATAAATAAAGTCTATAGATAGTTGGAGAATAATACTTCTATCTACTATTGATATCAAAAAGATTAATATCTTAAGTAGTAGATTAATCTATCAATTAAAAATAAATAACATAACTAAACAAACTATATATAAACTTAGATAAATAGCTTAAGGTTATAAGTGATATCTGAATAGTAATTATTTTGAAATGCTTTATATCACTTAAAGATTTAAAAGTTAGAAATATATAATAATTCTTCTTACTTGTTTAGAGTGAACTTGAATGTAATATGATATTATTATAGTATCTATTAATACTAATATTAACAAGTCTATATATATATATATCTAGTTATTGGATTTTATTCTAATATAAAGAGGGGGCTTTAGAGTTTAATCTAAATATAAATGTAAGTATTTATAGAACTAATAAAAATTATACTTTTACTTCTTTTTCAAATGAAGTATTATATAGTTTAAAATAGAATATTTGAGTTTAATATCATTATCTAAAATATATTCCTTATTTAATAAGACTTATCATTTCTTTTCATAATAAAGTAATCTTTTGTTTTGATAAGAGACTCTATATAGTTATTTGGATTTATTAGTTAAATTGTATATTACTAATTATTAATCATTGAAAATAGCTACTTATATATATAATTCTTTAGAATACAAAATAAGAGATTAAAAATTAGGAGAACTTTCTATTTTTCCTAATTATGATTTACTTATAAATTGAAAAGAAAATATGATTATTATTAATTCGAATAATTATATAAGGAGAATTAGCGGAAAATATTAGAGAGACATTATTAATAAGTCCAAAACTCTTATAGATAATAATTCTAAATTACGTAAGAATAAAGATATGTTTTTAAAATCTGATATTTTATAGTTTTAATAAGGATTGAAGCTTTATTATATTTAATTCAAAAACATAAAACCAAGTATTATTTATAATAATGATCTCCTTTCAATTTACGTATAATCTAAATAAATTTGTATTTCTTCCTTCTATCAATCTATAATTATTCAAATAATAATACAAAATATAGATTTACGTATAATAATAAAGATATATTTTATTGAAACAAATAAAAGAATATATTAATTCAGATTGAATAGGAAGTCTAAATAATAAAAAGTCTATTTCTTCTTATATTCTTTCCTAAATAGAAATAGTAAGATTATATATAATTCTATTACAAAATAGAAAATAGTAGCTTTATTTGTTTTTAAAATTAAATCTATAGTTCTATTAAATACTTATGAAGATCCAACTTATTCATATTATAATTATATAAGTTTAAAATGCGAATTAGAATTATTTAAAGTAGAGAACTTAAGACTTTTAAAAATAGTTTAATAGTAAAAGGGCCAGTTAAAACTCTGAGTTTTAAAAAGAGGTAAGATATATAGATAGAAAATAATTTTTTATAAGATGTTCTATTAGATATAAAGGTATTCTTATATGGTATATTCATGAAGAAGAGAATATAGTTCATATGTTGATCAAACTGTTAAATCTAATAAAATACAAGCGAATTGTATCTAAATTTCAAGAAAGTATATCTTAAAAGGTCTTTTTTATCTTCAATAGGTCTTAGGTTTTATGATTTTATCTAATCTTTCTCCTTTTACGTTTTATTCAATCTTATGAGTTTTGATATATGTAAACTATATATTAGTAAAATACATCTTATAGGACTATATTAAATTTATTTAATATGCAAACAACGTCTATTTTTACTATTCTAATAGTCGTAATGAGGATTCTACAATATATCTATATAAATAAACTATATATAACTTACTTTATAAATATATATTTATTTAACCTTTTTACTTTTCGTAATTCTTAAGTAAATAAGTTAAATATATAGAGGTTTCTCTTTTTATAAAATACTAGAAGGAGTTTGAACTATATATATTGTAGTTATAATACCTTATATACTATGATTATACAAGCTAATAAACTATAGCTATTTTATGATATGTACTATACTTCAATATATATATTGTACTTTAGTATATATATTATAATTATAGTATTTTATATATTATGGCTATAATGAGAACTCCAATAGTTTAACTAGAACTCTAAAATAAACCTTCTATATAAGAGCTTCAATATCTCCAAAAATAGCAGTTAGAAATAGTTCATTATATTATTAATCAAATTACTATTTCTATTTCTATTAAAATATCATTATTAAGAATATCTTAAATAAGTCTTCATATTAAGAAAACTACTTTTATTATTTTATGTTTCTCTAAATTTCACGGTTATCTATAGTAATAACTCAACTGCTAATCTACCTGTTTGTCTATTTATTCTAATAGTCATTAGATATTTTAAAGTATTATAATAAGATACTTATAAGAGTTTTGAAGACCTATTAAACTTTACTAAACATATTTATATCTATATAAGTATTATTGATATATTAACTATACTTGATGAATATATCAAGATTATTTACTACTAAATATCAACTAAGTTCTACTATCTTTATATAGAGATTATAAATTAATTTATATTAGTAATAGAGAACTTTCATATTAGTAGTATAAAGTCTGATCTTAAGAGTAGGTAAAACTTACTAAAAATATTAAAGTTATAGATATCGAAGTTATAATAAATATTTAATCAAAGTACTTGTAATTAGTAGTATTGGAATATCTCGAGATATTGGAAATATTTATAGCTATAAGGATATAAAAGCATAAAGGTATGGAGATATAAAAGTATAAAGTTATTATAAAAGAAGCTATTAGATATTTGCTATCTGTAAGAAGATTAATATAGGATAGGTATACTAATTACTATAAATATAAAAGCTTTAGCTCTAAATTGACTAGAAGCTAGCTATAGTAATTAGTAGAGCCTAGGAGGGCTGAAGTTATATCTCAAGGAATAATATATCTACTAGTAGTTGTAGTAGCAATTAAACTATTAGCTCCTCTTAAGATCAAAAGATCATAAATTATTTAAAAGATTATCCTTATTAGTAGTTTATATCTAGAGACTTAGATATAACTTTAATATAACAAAAGATTATTTATTCTACTTATTATAAACCTAAGCCTTAGAGCCTATATTGAATATTACTATAAGAACTTTATATAACTACTACTCCATTAGTTTGATAAAGTGCTTTTACTTAAAAAAAGAATACTTTAAATTTATTATAATACTATTAAAATACTACTAAACTATTTCTTATAACTAGTTTCTAATATCAATAAACTTGCTACTTATATCTTATTTAATGATAAATAGTAAATTGTATTCAAAGAATAAAAGATAGTAAAAAATAATAGTAAGTATTATTACTTTAAAACCCCTAATAGAAATTCTAATACACTAATAGTAGACTAATTTAATAGAAGATAAAGATCAATCCTTTTAAAAAGCTTCAATATACTTTTAAGAGGATCATAAAATAGCCTTACGAATAATATAAACTTTTTATATAAAGAGGAAATTACTTCTTATTAATATTTTGTTTAATTATAATACTTTTTATTTTCCTATATAATAACTAATTACATAATATCAATAAGAAGTTAATTAAACTTTTATTAAGAAATTGGAAGACTTCTTATAATTCTTATAAATCAACCTATTACTTAAAGTTTAGATATAAATTAGTAATTTTTATATAATACGAAAGCTTCAGTGCAACTAGAATATTAATATATTCTTTTAATATCTTATTCAATACTATAAGAACTTTTATCATAGAACCTAAATCCTTAAGATGATTTGTTACTTCTACTAGAAGTCTGAATAGATATTTATCAAATTCTTTATTCAGTTTAAATTGATTATAAAATAAATAAGAAGGTATTTTTAGATAGGAGATATCTAGTTAAATTACCCCTTATTAACTCTCTCCTATTAAACTTAGATAACTACTATTAGTTATGAGATTAGTTAGATAGATTATTATATTAAAACTTAATACTACTATATAGTTTTATTCTATATAATTCTAAAGATAATATATCTTACTTTCTTTAAGAAGTTATAGTTATAATATAGTAGGGTTATTTTAAATCCTATAGTAAAGAAGATAAGGATAAGTATAATTAAAAGTCTAGCTATTTAGGCTATTAATAATATATTAAAGGAAAAATATATAAATACATTTATAAATCTTATTAAATTATTAATTATAATATTTCCTGATTTATAGAAAGGAGGTTATAACTAGTTAATACTTATTTGAATATAAATTAATATAGTTCTAGTAGCTATATTATTAATTATTTCAAAATACTTAACATTTATTTTACTAGCTATTTATACTTCCTTTATAAACTTATTTCAAAACAATAAGGCTTCTCGCTTCTTGTTTTACTAAAGGTCTTTTGATTATTATATTCATTGAAAGAGAAATTTAAATAAAATAGAATTAGACTTATTATAAAGATTACTTTATGATATATTACAAGAATACCTCCTTAAAGTTTAATATCAAATTATAAGTTTGATAGATAAAGATTAAGACTAAGTCCATTTATCTCTAGTTAAAATAGCTATCCTTTTTATTTAAAAGTTTAAAAGAAAATAGTAATTCTATATAGATTATTTTGTTTTTAATACTATTAATCCTTATAATTATTACTTCTTATTATTAATTAAAGAGATACTTTACTTATTATTTAATGTAATATAGTTTATAAAAGTTGATATTTATAAAGTTTTCTATAACATCTATATTAAAAAAAGATAAATATAGAACTACTTTCTAACTATATTTCACTTTATTTAAATAGCTTATTATTTCTTCCAAGCTAATAAATATATTTATAGTCTTTTAATATTATATTTATAATATGTTTTAAAGTATTCTTCATAACTTTATTTTAATTTATTTGAATGATATCGGTATTTATAATTATAAATTAAAACGTAATTATAAGGATAAAGTTATGTAAGCTTTTATATACCTTTAAAGAACTAACTTATATTTTAATTTGGATAAACGCAAGTTTTCTATAAAACATACCAAATAGTTAGGTTTTATTATTTAAATTTAAAAAGGTATCTGATAAAACTTTAGAAATGTTAAAAGTATGTAAAAATAAAAAATTGCTAGAAAGGCTTATAGTATTTAAAACCTCTTTAACTTTATGAATTAATATTACACTTTACTTAATTATTTCTCTAATTTAATAGAGCCTTTTATATAATTAATATAGAAAGAAATAGTATTTTATTAAGATACTATATATTGATAGGTATTTTAGATATTGAAGCTTATCATTGTCTTAGAATTAATTATAATCTAATAAGATTTAAAGTAATATATAGTAATAGAAGTAGTTTATTTAGAAGTAATATTGAGTAGCTATGCGTTATAGGAAGATGAGAATAATATATTATAATTAGGTATTCATTATTTAAATAGGCTTATTCTAATCGAATAGAATTATATTATTTATACTATGAAATTATTCATGATTATATCATACTTAGAAGTATAATTAGGAAGATTATAAAATATAATAGAACTCTTTATTGCCCCATCTAACTATAGAGACTTAGACTATTTCATATACTCTAAATTCATCTAAAAGTAATAAATTAAATAAATAGAAGTTTTATTAGATTTCAATTTTGTAAAATATGTTACTTAAATCCTTCTATAAAGTACTTCAATACTTTCTCTCAGTAAGATTAAAATAATATAACATAATTAGAGCTTTTAATATGAACCTTTTAATCTCTTTAAATCAATTCTAGATATAAAAATAAGCTTTTTCTAATACTCCTAGTTTATAATATATAGATAGACTGAAATTAGAAGAAAACTATATAAATAATAAATACTTACTAATATACTACTAGTAAATTACTAGAAGGACATACTGTATTCTCGAATACTATATTATTAAGACTATAAAGTTAAGTAAATATAGTAATATTAATATATAGAATTCACCTTATAATTATCTACTAGGTAGTAGAGATATTCCTACTAAAAACCTTCATATAAATATAAATAACTAATTATATAATAAAGAATAATAGTATTTTATTATACTAAAGTTAAATGTAAACCCTAAATATAAATTACTAATAATTATAATCTTCTAAAGGATTTATAACTTTGTAATTTTAAATTACTTTAATATTAATTTAATATCTATAATACGTTTATAAAACTAATATTGAGATAATATATGAAAAGGTACTAAATACTACATCTAAATATATAATATTCATCAATATTTATATAAAGACTATAAGTATTACTAAAGCGGATAATAGTTTCTATTAATTTCTGATAAGTTTTAATCTTAAATTTCTCCTAACTTTATAATAAAACTATTATCTATTAGAAAGGGAGACTCAAAATTCTTAATAGTAATTACAAATTAGCTATTGAAATATATCCAATTAGAAGCTATGATACTTATTACTATTGATGTTTATATAGAGAGAATATAAAATACCTAATAGTAATTCTATAACTTCTTTATATTAACTATTACTAATTATGATTTAGATTGAATTAATATTCTTTCAATAATATTGTAGTAACTCATAGGAATATAGTAACTATTTTTTATATTACTCTATTTGAGATAGATAGAAAAATGGAGAGAGTTTTATTTAAGATTTAAATATTCCTAAGAATATAGTACTGTCTTCATTTTAAATCAATTAATTTATAGTACTATATACTAATTAGTATTGAATAATGAGAATTCTTTACGTATTAAGATTAATCTAAATAAAGTTCTAAAAAGGTTTAATATTATATTTATTTTATACTTTTAAATAGTAGACTAAATTACCTATTCGAACTTAAAATATACTTGAATATTCCTATTCTACCTTAAGAATAATATTACCATAATTTAAATAGTAATAATATGTATATAATGATATAATAAAATAGTTACTAATAGAATATAATAAGTAGCTAGGAAGTTTTAAATTAGAGATAAAAGATAATTATTATAATACTATATTAAGACAAATTAGCTAAATAGGAAACTCAATTAAGTAGCTTCTAAATGTTAAATTATTAATACATTAAATCTACGGAATATTATACTAAATGTCTTTATAAATATCTACTAAATATCTTATATTTGCTTTATTGAATAAGCAGAAAATAGCTTATTACTATCTTAATAATATATAGATATATATCCTAACTCTAGTTTAATCTCTACTAGAGGGAATAATAAAAGTTAAAAGAAATACAAAGTTGAAGAAATACTAATAGTAAAGGATACTTTAGAGGAAAGATATAATCATGATATATTTATTAAACAGAAGGATTATAATATTTTAATATAAGAACCTTTAGAAAGTCTTACTAAAAAGAAAGTTATATTATAACTGAAATTATATATATTAGAAAGAGTAATTAATTAATATTAATTTATCAATCATAAAAAGCTACATAAACTCTCAATTGAATAATACAATAATCTTTAGTAGATATATATAAATTATTATAAGACTCACCCCTTAAGTATTAAATAAATAAATTAAAAAAGGGATTAGTATTATTCTAATCCTTCTTATATTCTTAATATTCCTCTTTCTCTTTATTATTAAGAATAATAATAAGTAGTGTTTATTTGGAAGTAGCATATTATCAATATTAATAAGTATTAGTAACTATATAATAGTAATAAATAGGCAAATTAGTATTAATACGACTAGAGATATAATTATAATATTAATAAAATATAATATAACTATTAAAATATATTATACTATCTTACTATAGAAGTATTCATATGATACAAATAGGAAAGAAGAATAAGAGAGATTTATTATTATCTATATAATATCATTAGAACTAGTAATAATAAATTTCAAAATAAAAGTAAGAATAAATATAAAAATCCTTTTGATATAAAGAGAAAGAGTAATAAATATAGTGATAATATAAATTCGAAGTACTTATCAAATATAATAAAAGTAATTATTATAATATTAAATTATAATACATATTTTAGTACAAAAATAGAAATATAAAATGTCTTCTTAGTATCCTTCTTATTAGTAATTAGGACTATAGATAAAATGGTATATTTACTAAATATATTTAAATAATCAATTTAATAATTAGTAGTATATACCTTAAGACTAATAAGAAAGAAATAAGATCCTTACTTATACTTATTTTTAAACTTTAGATATTTGTATTAAATATAAGTATAATTTAATATATAGATTTAAGAGAGGTTATTCCTATTCTATTTTAAATAATAGTTAAAGTAGGTAGAAAGAGTTATATTAAGAAGTTAATTCTCTTTATTATTAGAATAACTTTCAATAATATAAATATTATAAATATAAACAGTAGGTTTAAAGGAATTATAATAATAAGAAGAATCATTATTAAGAAGTCTAGAGTTAATAGTAATAATAGTAGATAAAATAATAAAAGCAATATAAAAACAAGAAGTGTAAATAGAGGGATGATAAAATAGTAATATCATAATAAATATAAAATAGAAGGTTATAAAATTCTAAAGACTAAAGATTAGAACTATATAGAGATGGAAGAAAGAAGCTTCTTATAAATTAACAAAAAGAGGAATATAGTGTAAAATTACTTATAATAAATATAATATAGACTTTCTTATTAGTAAGACTATTCAATATTAATAATATTTAAGCTTTCTCATTAATAAGCCTATAAAGTATTAATAATATGTAGAGGAAGAAATCGTAAATAGATGTTTCTAATTAGTCAGACTAACTTAAAAGATTAAAAGTCATTAATATATTATTAAAGCTATTAATACTAATTGCTATTATAATAATAAAAAAGAATAATAATAAGAGATATATTATAAGTCTAAGTCTGTAAACCTATATAACGTATTACTATTAGAACTCTATATAACTACTATTCCTATAGTTTAATAAAGAGCTTTCAGCTGAAGTATAAATTCTTTAAATTTATTATAATACTATCAAAATACTACTAAAGTATTTCTTATAGCTAGCTTCCAATACTACGATATAATTAGTCATTTATACTTATATTAAAACTTCTGCTCTATTTAACATACTAGTTTAATATCTAGTTAGTATTTAGTATTTTATAGTAATAATACTAAATTTGAATCTCATGATAAGTCAGTATAACTAGTATTTATAAGCCTTCTAGTTATATAAATTAAATATAATAATTACTACTAACTATTAGTACTTACTAATAGCCTTTAAGGGTTAGTAACTATTAACAATGAATAATAAGTAATAGTAATTAGTAATAAAGATTATATTATGACTCATTGTAACTTTTAAAAAGGTAATTATAATAAATATAAGTATATATATACCTTCTAGTTATAAGCTATTATATTTAACTAACTATATTTACTATTTAAAGGTTTCTCTATTCAAATAATTCCTTAATACTTATAATATCTATAGGGTAAATAAGGTAAATACTAACTACTAATTATGTAGCTTTTCTTAAAGGGTCCCGAGAAGGATATAACTTTAAATAGATCAAAAACCTTTAATACAACCACATGATAAACTTTCTGATAAAACTATTCTTATTACCTATTAGATAGCTTTAAAGTAAACCCTATAAATTAGTATTCTTAGAATCTTTTGATTCTTTAGTATTAGTAATATAATATTTCAGGCTATAAAATACACATTTAGTAATATAGTAGTAATATACTAATAAGTATCTCTTATTTATATAATTTCTTCTTTACTTCTTTCTATCTATATATTATAAATTAAAAGTATTAAGAAAAGCTTGATTTTATTTTTAAAATTAACCTAGGGAACTTAGAAGACTTATATGAATAATCTTAGTTTCATTATATTATTTTAGGTTTGGTCAGAAAAAGTATTCAAATACTTTACAAAGTAATTTAAGTAGTTTGTATATAATAAAATTAAACTTTAATATAATATTTACTTATTGATCTTATTACTTTACGACAAGTTTAAAAGTTATAGAACATTCGAAAACCTTATAATAAGAGAAAATAGTAAATAGTTCTATTACATTTTATAATTCTACTAACTATACTTTTAGGTATAATACAACTATTAGTAGCTTTCTATTATGAATAGTATATTTCTATTAGGCTAGGATAGGTTTAATAAAACCATTAGCAACTAGTTATAATATATTATCTTTATCTTTCTATAGTAAATAACCATTTAATACTGCTTTAAAGTAATCTACTTCTATTATTATATATTAATATAAATCTTCTTAAATTATAATTAGTTCCAGAATAAATATAAGTTGAAGTACTTTAAATGTTTTTGATATATAGTATTTTAATGAAATAATGTCTATTTCTATATTAGTTATATAAGAAGCTTTTTAAACTAAAGCAAGAATTAGTTAGATTATAATAGAAGTTTATAGAACTAAAGAAGTTTTATATACTATAAATATTGTTGGGGATTTCTTATTCCTATATAATTTCAACCTCCTCAAAGTTATAATAAATACTTTTTCTGACTTTAATAATAAAACCTAGATACTTAATCTACTTTACAGAGACCTTATATTTTTCTACGCTAAAATATAATCTAACTTTGATAGCTACTTAGAAGTCTGTCCAACGTTAGCTTTATAATTCTTATTTAACTTATAACTATAGATATAAATATTAATGAAATAAACTATAATAGATTTATTAAGAATAGTCTGAAATATATTACCAATATACTATTAAGGAATACATAATATACTTATTAACCTAAAAAGAATGGTAAGCTATTTAAATAAGCTAAAATATATTTCAAAAGAGGTTTTTTATTTATTTCTTTCTATAATATAAATCTTATAAAAAGCTATATAAATAATAAGCTTTATAACTTATATCATTTTGAATAATGAAGATGATATTTCTTTAATTAATAATAAGAAGTAATAGTTGTAAGTACTAATAGTATTAGAAGTATAATAATGTATATAGAATTACTATTTCCCCTCATGTTTTCTAATCAGGAAAATAAATACTCTAGTTATAGATAAATTAACTTAGATTTAACCTTTATCTATTAGGTCTATTACCTAATATAAAACCTTAAGGGGGTAATCTTTTAGTATATTATAAAGTCATCTTAATAATAAGTCTAGCTCTATTCTATCTAGGTTTTCCTTTTAGTAATTATAGTAGTTAAGGGATCTCTAGTAAAATAGATAGCTGGAAGCTTTATTTCTATCAAATAAATCTAAAAAGAGAATATAGATAACTGATAAAATAAGTATAAGCTATTCCAAAATAACTAGTAGTATAATTATTAGAGCAATACTAATCTATATTAAATCAGGTACTAGTTATTTATATCTTCTTTATCTTAAGCTCCAAAGTACTATAATAAGTAATTTACCAGGATCTATAGACCTATCTATGAATATGTCTTTTAAGATATTACGAATAGTTGAAATAGTAAAGCTACTAACTATATCTATTTCATTTCCTTCTTTCTAGAATTGAAAATAACTCTTTGTTAGATTTATTCTAAGATTTGACAACTTTCTATTCTTTATTATTCTTATAGATGTAATAAAAGAGTCTATGATATTTCTAAGTAGATAGAATGTAGAAAGGTCGTTCTATAAATATATACTTATTTTACTCTTTTACCCTCAGTGGCTCTTAAGTAAATAATGTAAAGATGTAAAGATTTATTCTTTTACAGAATACTAGAAGTACTTTTAGCTAGATATATTATTGTTATAATACTTCATACGCTAAAGCCATAATAACTTATATATTATAACTCTATTATAATATATACTATACTCTAGCCTATATATTATAATTTAATATATTATACATTTTAGCTATAGTAGTTTGTATGTTATACTAAAGTATATATATTTCAGTGAAAATACCTTATATGTTATAGTTCTAGTAGCTTATACGTTATAGCTATAGTTATAACTATAGCGATATTACAGTTATAGCTAGAGGTTCAACATAAACCTTCTATATAAAAACCTTCATATCTCTATAAATAATAGTTAGAAATAATCATATATATTATCAATCGAATTACTATTTCTCCGTCTATTTAACTATTTTTATTAAGAGTATTTTGAATAAGTCCCTATATTAAGAAAGTGACTTTTATAATATCACGTTTCTCTTGACCTTAGAATTATCTATGATAGTAACTTCGCTCTTAGGTTACCTCTTTATCTACTTATTCTAATAGGTTATAAGTCTAGTTTCTCTTGGCCTGAAGATTCTATCTTTTTTTCTGTAAGTAATTGCCTGTTTTATTTACCTATAAGAACTAAATACTATAATAAAATCTATCATAATCTCTAATTTATTGCTACTTTTATAGAAACTGAATACTTTACTAGAATTACTTTTTTCTACGAAAGGTTAGCCTTATTTAGTAAGTTATTTTACTATTTGAAAATCCGAATCTCCTATATATCTTGATTCTTTTTAATTCTTTAGATATTCAAGATTTATTCTCGATTAATTACTTTTTCGAATTACGTTAAGGCTTATTTCGTTTATAGTTTCGAATTATCTTAAAAGTAAAAGGATCAATATATATAGAAAGTCAACCTTTCTTTCTCGATCTTTAATTTAAGATTTAATCGATTTTATAAAGAAGGGAAAATTGAATTTATTTAGAAAAGAGAAGGAAAATACTGAGACTTAGATCTTTGACTTTTAGATTTACTAATTGAGTTTTATTTGTATTTTGAATAGAAAAGAAAGATTTTAAATATTTATAATATATATATTTTAGTGATGCATTTTATTCTAATAAAACAGGTAGCTCTAGAAAGTTTACTATTTCTAAATTAACAGAAGGTAGTAATTATAAGATCTAGTTTACTCAAATTAAAGCTTTACTCCTTAGTAAAGATATTTTTATAGATATTATTTAGCTTGTTACATTCTAAAATACGGATCAGAATAAAAACGCTTTGAATTATATATAATGATATTATATAAATCATTCCTTTAAGTAATAAAAGATAGTATGGATATTCTTTGAGTATTGAAATATTCATAAAGCTTCTATAAACCTTTATTATTTATGAATAAACCTTTAATTTATAAAAGGCTTTTTAACTTTACTTCATATAAGTTTAGTAGTATAGAAGAATTTCGAAGTAGGATTAGAGAGTTAATTAATAATATAAGTTATAATATATTAGAATTATCTAACTAAGTAGCTATAATATATATCTTAAATAGTTTTAAATCCTTTTCTCAACATTCTATTATCCCTATCCCTTAGAGTCTGAGATCTGATCAAGAAGCTTATATTTTAAATTCTTTATTCTTTTAATTTATTAGATATAGGAAGGGCTAATACCTTACTCTCTACTGCAACTATTAGTAGATATATTACCCCCTGAAGTATTACTTCAGCCTTCCTACCCCCCACTAATTACTATAACTAGCCCCTAGTTAATCTCAAGCTAAGCCCCTTATAGCTATAACTAGTATATTTACCTTATATTAATCTTTTTAATAATAAATAACTAATAACTCCTTCTATAACAACCTTACACCTTTACACCCTTATAGCTATATATAATTCGAATATTTCGAGATATTTAATTACTACTAACTATAAGTATTCTATTTAAATATTTATTATAATCTCGATATCTATAATCTTAACGTCCCTATTATAAGCTAAACCCTACTTATTCCTAAGATAAGACTTTATATAATTAATATAAAAGTTCTCTACTATTAATATAAGTTAACTTATAATCTCTATATAAGTATAATAAGACTCAGCCTATTCTCATTAGTAAATAATCTTAATATATTAATTAAATATAGCTAATATATAAATAATA